>PVKB01000828.1:0-225531 GCA_004027205.1 Ctenodactylus gundi
GGGGGGGGGGGGGGGGGGGGGGGGGGGGGGGAAGGTCAGGAGCAGAATGAGACAAAAGCACAAAAGCACCAGAGGGCATGAAGGAGCTGCACACAGTGCTGGCTCACTCAGGCACCAGCTCCCAAGCTCTCCCCGGTGAACTGTGCCCCCATTTTTGACACTTCCAGCCAGCCATCTATATACAGCAGTCATCCTGTTTTGCTGGTTTTTTCAGGGAGGAGGGAAATGGGAGGGAGGACTGCAAATAGGTCATGCACCCATAAAGAGTCATTCCCTGTGCATCAGATGTCACCAGGAAAAAAAAATGGTGCCAGAGCCCAAGGATTGTGCACAGCTGAGCAAACAATGAACTTTACACCTGAATGAGCACAGGGCTTCAGGAACCAGGCAAGACCTGCCCACAACCTTTACAAAAGCACATACCCAGGAAAATCCCAATTCCGCATGCCAGAGCCAGCCAGTGGAGACTGAACTGGGGAAAGCCAGCCCACATTCAAGCTCCTCCCACCAGATACTTCCTCTGCCACCACCTCTGGCTCAGATTTTAAATAGCCTCTCACTATCAGTGCAGAGGGAACCCCCCCCATAATCTCCCGCCGCCACCAACCCCTCCCAGGAATCTCCGCTTCCACACTCTAAGACATCAAGGCACCAAGAACTCCATGGGGAGAGATGTAGCAAGCAAGGAGTGAAATCAATCATCAAGGTCCACTGGGCACAAGTCAAGGGACCAACATGGCGCTGAACTCCATCCAAGTCAATGAGACTTTTACAGCACAGTCTACGTCTCCACACAGGCTCCAGGCACCCCAGTGGAGCAGGTGCTTGGCCTTTCACCAAGAGGAGGGATGGAGGGACGGCTTGCTTTCCCATCCCCACAGGAGTTCCTGCCGAACAGAGGCCATGTCTCCTCTATCTGCTGTGAAACACCAACAAGCAGATACAGATGTGAACAAAAAATAAATGAATTTTAATCACACAATAATATAAGCGAAGGGTGAAAGGGCAGAACTGTTAGTCACTTTGGAAATCCCAGTCTGGTTGCCAACTGGAGCCATTCTTGCTCTTAAGTTCAGGGACTGCAAGACATCAGACAGCACGGCAGCAGGCAGCAGTGTGGCTTGTCCTCTTTCCCAACCGTCTGCTTACGGCCCTCTTCTCCTGCCCTCACCACGCCATTCCCACACGGACGTCCAAGCCACGCAGAGTGTCCGATGTGGTGACCCCTCAGCCTGCTCGTGTTCAGTGGCAGGACAGGATGAGCAGGTACACAGAGTGCACCTAGCGAGGAGACCAAGGTTTGCTGCCGTTTGTTTCAGCCTCGTCTACTGGCACGTCCCTGCCTTCCACTCCAGATACGGCCTCCAAGGACTCGCGAGCATCACCAAAACATTAAGTTCACTAGGAAAAATAAAAAGCTTTAGAGGTTCTTTTTGAGACTCTGTGTTTTAGGTGCTCCACAGAGGGGCAAGGACAGAAGAACAAAACATCTCACCCAGAGTAGGCTCTTAATACAAGTGCTGATCTGCACTGAGACCTGCAGCAGCTACAGCTCAGAAAGTTACATATCTCAGCATGAAAATTAAACAGAAAAGACAAGCCACCAGTATGAAAGTTGCTGTCACTACCCAGTATGATAATAAGAGTACTGCGCATTAAAAGTTCACTCGAGAAGGAAGTAAGAGTGGAAATGAGGGAACTGGGAACAATTTTATAGGAAGAGTAAAAAGCAGCTAGAACTTAGTGTTATTAGTCCAGTTTCAGATACTGGAATGAAATGTCTGAGGCTGGCTACTTTATAGAGAAAACAAGTTTATTTAGCTCCCAGTTGTGAAGACTGACGGCCATGGCGTCAGCATCGGCTCAGCTCAGGGGAAGGTCCCAAGGTGGGTGGCATCCCAAGTGGCAAGAGCATGTGCGAACGGAGAGGTCACGTGCCAGGCGGGAGGCCCGAGTGCAGGGAGGGGCCAGCCAGTCTTGCTCTTTTTTTAAAAAGACTCACTCTTAGGAGAATGATCAGGGTACTGAACCAACTACCTGACTGTCTTCTGAGGGCAGCACCAGCAAGGAGATTGCAAGACCTCCCATCAAGGCCCGACCTCTCAGCACCCCAGGCGTGAGCACAAGGCAGAAATGCACTGCTTTCCCGCCCCGAAAGACCAACAACAGAGGCCATGTCTCCAGGAGCCATGTCTCCTCTTTAGGAGGAAACCACCTCCAGACCCTAGCACAAGGGAAGCAGAGAGAAAAAGTGACTCCAGGCAGGAAAAACATGGGGGGATTGGAGGGGAAGCATAGCAAGAATGCCAAAATAAGTGACATAGCACGAGATAAGGGGACAGGCACTAAGGCAGGAAGGAGAGGAAGCAAGGATTCCAACTGCACAGAACAGGACACTCAGCAGTCGCTCCTGCTCTACCACCACACCTGCTTCTCCTCCAGCATTCTTACTCTGTGACAGGGACACGGGAGAGACGGCTGGATGTCCCCTGGCTACCCTCAATCTGTGCAGCATGGCCACTAAGTTTCAGGCAATGGGATGCGAGCCGTATGGCTGTATGCAGAGGAAAGCCTCAGAGTGTGGAATCTCGAATGTAACTCTGGAACGAGCCAGATGTCACCATGCTGGTAAGAATAGCAGCCTAGAGACAGCCAAGTAATAGAACAGAAGCTTCTAGGATACAGCCCCCCACACCCCAGACCGCAGCCCTCACCCTGGAGTGCATGAACCTAGACTGTGACGTGAGGCAGAAATACTTTTCTGCCTTGTTTTGCACTTTGAGTCTTGCTCCACAGCCAAACCAGCGCCATTACTAACATAACCCTCAATCATGCAACTTCCCAGCTGGGCACTTGGGCTCCTTCACCCCTCCTCCCGTGAACTCCCTGGCACCAAGCTCTTTTGATGTTAATTAGTATGCATCACCCAAGTCCACAGTCCTTATTCTGTTCCACTGCAATGGCCTAACCCACAGTCCACCCACCTCCACGCTGAGCCATAATCCACACTGTAGCCAGGTGAGGACTTTTCCAGACACAAATCTAATCATGTCCCCTGGCTAAAATGGACAGCAGCTTCCCATTCTTAAAGTAACAGTAAAAATCTTTAGCACATCATCTAAGGTGCAGCACAGTATAATCCTCCCTTGCCTCTCTTCTACCAAACACTACGTCAGACCTCTACTGGTTCCCTGATCCACCACAGTCACCACACAGGGCCTTTGCATATGTTGTTCCCATTGCCTAATAAGATGAGTTTCTCTTCCCTTTTTATGGAGGCCGGTCCTTCTTTCAGGTCTTAATTCACTTGCTTAGAGAAAGCATCTCCCACTATTACCAATGACCAACTAAAACGAACATACCTATCGCTATATGTAAGAAACCTAGTGCCTTTCTTCCTATAAATCCAATAAAATCTGAAGTGACTGTAATATTTACATCTAGTTGACTGATGTCAGTTTCCCCCCATTCCCTCGCTGTAAGCTTAGTAAGACGGGCAGGACTTCACCATGGTTGCCCACTTCTCAATCTCTAGCACGGCATGCCCACGGCTCATGAGGTACGCCGATAAATAAATAAACAAATAAATATAAATAAATAAGCGAGCAAGCTAATGCAACGCAGAATTAAGGAGCAGCCCTGCTATCCCTGAAGGTTTGTACTTCACTAATTCTCCTTACCTATCTAGTATTTGGCTGATCAGAGGCCCACATGTTCTGGACTGCTGACCTTCACAAATAAAACAAAAGTTAAATACTGAATGAATATTGTCACTTCTCTCACTCTTCATAAAGCCACCTACGTGTCAGTGTGCTTCTATGGTACTTTACTCCCATATAACTATTATGATATTTTAAAAATCCCAGAGGAACTGAGTATCCGTGGTACTTAATGACCCATTAGATAGCCACCTTGATGCAAGCCAGAAGGTAGTTAATGTTCAAGCAGACAGGCTCTAGACCAAGGGAACAGGAGGTGGCAAAGGGATTACAGCTCCCATAAACCATTATCAGAGTTTATAACATGGGTATCTCATTAACTAACGTACCAGATTCCTGACCAATTATAAAACAACACAACTGAGGCAGGAGAGCTATGGCCAAATTCCCCAACGACCTGAATCCACAGGCCTCAGGTCATTTGTATCCCCAGAATGGCACACTTTTCCCTTTACATATCCATCATGGCCACCTCCATCCTATGCATACACAGCACACAGGTGGCCACGGTCTCCAGTACGAAAAGCTGCGGCCCCAGAGCTGCATGATCAAGGGCCTGGAAGAATACGATACATTTCACTAATGGACAGCTGGCTTCTCATGCAAAAGCAAAAGAATTTTCAAGAAGGGGAGCATCAGTGTAGTCCCTGCAATAAAGAAAATGGCTGTAAGGCAACAGCGGGCAGCTCCTCTCTGAAACCCATATTCCCTAGAGAGGGCAGCTCCTCCCTGGCCTTTGAACTTCTATATGATGACCACAAAAAGGGCTGTGTGTGCTCTGTGACGTGCCACCATGCCCTAGCCCCTTCTGCACCAGGGCTCGTAGCTTAAACTTGAGAAGGGCAGCACGTATCTGTGAAGGGTGCTAGTGGCACCGGCTGGGTGGAGAGCATGGAGGCTTCCAAGGAAGGAGAAGATGGCCCCACCTGGGGACTGCAAGGCTACCGAAGAAGAACAAGCACCAGTCAGAACAAGAAGAGGTACACACATGCGGAGCAGAGCCTGGCGGGCCTCGTAATGTCTTGGAAGCAGCAGCAGGAACACAAGCCCAAACTTGCACCTGACCCCATTCAGGGGCCAAGCAGGCCCCATGGCCACAGATGCCAGAGCCAGCTGGGACTTGAACTTGACATCAGTCATTTCCAAGGAAATTTACTAAACCAAATCCTTCCCAAAGCAGTATTGTGGCTTGGGGAGAGTTGTTCCTCTCTCATTACACAGAAGGGGCTAAGCAAGACATTCATGAATTCGGGTCATAGGTTAATTTAAATTACAAAGAATAAAAAGCCAGGCAGTATATAACTTCCTCTCTCAGATGGGAGAGGCAATGGCAGCTCCTCCCTGGCAGGGCTCTAGTGGCGCAATGGATCCACAGCAGCAGAGAGCATTGCAGAGATCCTGAGGACCACCCTGGCTGTCCCCACTGGCTTTCTGGACACACAGCTGTGCTTCACATCCCAGCCTTCATGTCCCAGGATCACAGACCATCCAGCTATCCCTTTCCAGTGACATGTGAAAAGGTTCCAGGCATGTGACTTTCAGTATAAGGAGCAAGTGCTCTTCCCCTGAAAAACGCCAAAGAGAGTGGAGCCACAGGGTGCTGGAACCCGGGTCCCTACGTGACACCAGGAGACACGGCTCCCTCTCCACCTCGCCCCCTGCATATCTACACTCTGCTTTGATCCAAAGACACAATAAGCAGCCTTGAACCATACCGGGGGACTGTCTTTAATACTAATCAGTCCTCCCTGACTAACAGAACAATTCAAACTTCACTGTCAGATGGTCTGAGATCTACTTAAGCTATGTTTATTTATACCTTCTTGGTTATGATGGGCTTTAGTTAATATTAAAATTTGGTTTGCATCCTCTCTGTTGGATTATTGAATCAAGCCTGGGATAAAAACTCTCACCGTGAAAAAGACCCAGCAGACATAACAAATTGACCCCACTCCTGCCCATACACAGGCCCATTCCATTCTCTTTCTGTACGCCTGCTGGCCTCTCTTGGAACAGACAGGACACACACTGAGCTCACTCCTTTGATGGACTTACTGGGTCATTTGCTAGTAAAAAGAAAAAAGATGTAAACACATCACACAAGCGTGGGAGCAAAAGAAAACACATTTTGCAAGGGGATAAATATGAATTCTGATCAATGGAACAATCTGTTAGCCACTCCCTCATCTGGGACCGCCAATTTTAAATTTAAATTTAAATTTAAAATACCTGTTTCAAATAAAGAACTGTTCCTATTTTATTCAGGATCACTGTGGAATGTTTATTTTTTAAAAAATGAACACAGAGTAAGCCACAGACTGACTCCTGTTGGGTGATAAGTGGAAAAGAAAAGGGATTTTTAAACATAGGCCCAGTACCCTGAATCTCTAGAGCACCCCAGAAGGCATATTTTGCCTGGGAGCCTTGGCTTGTGTTCTCAAGGTTCAGGAACAGCAGGCACCTGCTATGGGAAAGTCTGTACCTTGAAGCAGAGATGAGGGAGAGAAGCACATGCAGAATCTGTCCAGGAACCTGGCAGCAGGTACCAAGGCCTCATTTCTAGATTGGGGGGGGGGGGGGGGGGGGAAATCAACCCAAATGACTTAATCAACTCACATTGCCAAGTATGTACTGATTGACCAGAACACTTAAAACCCCACTGAAGAACTAAATTTGACTATTCCAGACCTGAAAAGAACTCTTAGAGATCATCTGTCACTTCTCGACTGTGAGACCCTTGCTCAACCTCCCACCTTCAGTTTCTTCACCTGTAGGACAGGGATAATGTTACTTTTTGGCTAGTGACCATATTCCGAGGATATAATTAATTGATGCACAGCATTCAGCACAGGTAAACCCACAGTTTCTTTCAGTCATCACCAAAATAGCAGTTATCATTTATTTTTTAGTACTGTAGACAGAACCCAGGGCCTTCACACTGACCTACCTTCCCAGTCTCCTCCCCCTTTTGTGGTGTTGGGCATCTGACCTAGAGCTTTAGCACTGTGACACATTCCTAGCCAAACTCCTCTTTTTTTGAGGCAAGGCCTTGCTAAGTCACCGAGCTGCCCAGAATGGATTTGAACCTGCCACCTATCCATCTCAGTCTCCCCTAGTACTGGGATCACAGGTATGCATTACCACACATAGCTGAAGTTACCATCTTGGGTTCAACAGTATTTTGTATGCTGTGTAGGTATTAACAGTATTCTCTGGAGGCATGAAAGTCACTGTAAGACTCCCACAAGGAACAACAGATGATGAATCAGGACAGTCTCCAGTTGCTATTTTATATAGGAACTCCAGGGCTACTTTTTACATTAAACTTTCACATAACACATCATTAAACTAAAGGATTCTATCACTTGGCAGGAAAAGAGGTTAAAAATACTAATTTAATCTCATCCTCTTTTTGTAAACCATTCAGGAAGTTGGAAGTTGGAAAACAGAAGCTAATCTAGGTTTCCTGACTACCTGCTCAAGTGTCTTATCATTAAACCATTTGGAGGCTCAGACAGAGAAGAACAGGGTCCTTTTTCCAGCTATATCTGAGATTCCAGTGTCCAGACATTGGCTCTGACCAGAGACCCCACCTCAGGGAATCCTGGCTCATCAGAGGAGAAAGCAGACTTGCCTGCTACCTTCTTCTGGGACAAAACAACTGCCCACAGCCACCCAAGAGGTATTCTGAGTACCTCCTGGCAGGCTACCCACACTGAAGTCACTGCTCAGTCAGCCTCCAGGCCAGAATCCTCACAGCCCTATAGAAATGACCGTCACAACTGTCATGACTATAGTACTAATTGTAACAACAGCAGCCAGCATTTACCAGGCAAGTACTTTCTACTCAGCATTAATGCTACACACTATGCACACATATCATTTCAGGCAAACTTTAAGACAACTCTATAAAACAAAGCCCCTTTGTCTCCATTCTGCAGGGAAGAACATCAAGGCCTAGGGAAGATTAAATGCCTGGATCCTCTTCAACTGGCCAACAAGAATGAGGCCAGATTCTGCCCCGCAGGAAGGTTGAGCTTCTTTTTCTGTCCTCTTTACAGCCCACATATCATCTCCCAACGTCAGGGCCACGGCCCTGGACAAGACCCATGAGAGATAAATATCATGTGCCCACTTAGTCTGGCTGTAACAGGAAGCTGGGAAGACTGGAGACAAGTTGGGCAGAAACGCCATATCCCCAGGAAGCCTGGATGCAAAAGCAAAACCATCAGGCCTTTTCCACGAGTCCAGAGAAACCATCAGAAAGCAGAGACGTAAGGAGACATGTAGACTCCATCCTCACACTGTCACCTCCCCCACCTCATCCTCCAGCACCCCTTCCTCTTTCCCCCAGGTTCCTGCCTGAACAGCCCAACCCATTCCCTCTGGGGCCTCCATGGTTCATGCCCCTTCCTCCCAAATCAACTCACCAACTGGCTTCTGGAAGGGAGAGGATTCACAGCAGGCCACACCCCTGCTAACCAGCACAGTGCCAACACAGCCCATCCCCCCTCCCCGTTAAGTTCCCCATTATTCCTGGATCAGCCTCCTCACCATGTGCTAATTCCTCTCCCTCCCCGGTGTTTATACCCTTCAGATACTTGCAGGCTATTATCATGTACCCACTTAGCCAAGCAGCACACATTAAGTTCTTTTCATCTTTCCTCATAAATCAATCCCTTAATCCTTCCAAGCCCTTTAATCGTACTAGCTATTCCTCTCTGAACTCCATCCAGTTTCCTCGAGTCTGATAATGTGACACACACAGGGCTAGGCTCACCAAACTCCTTAGATGTCAGGGCATACAATGTGTACACACACACGTGTACACATGCAAGCACACACATGCAGCTCCATCTAAAAGGATGGACACCTCATCCTGTCGGCTGCCGGCTCCCAGAATGCTTACTGTGGCCACATTGTCACCAAATCACTACGGATGTCCATGCAGATGCAGAAGGCTCTCGAGCATCTTGGTGCCATATAGAACTTAAAGGGAGAAAAAACCTGCATGGAGTTTTATAGACCCATAAGATTTTCACTAGCTATTTCCACACACTCCCTAAGAGCTAACACCTCTGAGATCAAAGAGTACTCAAAGACCCAGGAAAAGAGGGATTGGAGCTTCAGGCCATAGGCAAATTAAAACCACAGTGAGATACCATTACCCATCCATAATTAAAGGCTATAATTAGAAAGATTGATAACACCAAATGTTTGCTGAGGACACGGAGCAACCAAAACTCTCTTACTTTGTTGGCAGACGTGAAAATCAAACAGTCCTATTTTGGGAAGAAGTTTGGCAACTTTTTAAAAACTAAACAGACAAGTACCCTGCAGTTCAGAAATCCTGGTGATAGGTATTTACTCAAAAGGAGTGAGAAATGTATACATACACACGGCCTTACATACAAATGTTCCAGGAACTTAATGGCTAAAATCTGAAAACAGCTCAGTTGACATTCAACAGAAAAATGAATTCTCCACAGCAGCTGTGCACACAGGGAGACTACTCAGTAACAAAAATCATGTTGTACACTACTATACACTCGTGGGTGAATCTCAAACACACAGTGCTAGACAGTCTTACACACACAAAAATACGTACTGTAGGATACCAATTATACACAGGATAATCAAAATATATGGTGAATGTTTACATTTTCAATTTTTATTACAGTAAAAGACACACTGCTAATAATCCACCTCACTTCAAACACACTTCTCCTATGACTCTTGCCCCTATATGAAGCAGTTCTGAAAGTCCTCTTTCATGACTGTCCTTATGATGTGTCCTTATCCACCAAGTCTGGCCCTGAGGGACTTGTGACTCTTCCCTAAAATCAAAATGACCATAAAAGGTCAACATATTGAACCAATTCAGAACATTTTGGAAGAAGCTGCCTACAAAAGAGTACTTCCGGAACTGCTTCAGAAAGTGGCAACAATGACAGGATAAGTGTGTTCAAATTGAGAGGAATATTCTGACAGGGATTAACGACAATGTGTCTTTTACTGGAACAACTTTTTGATTCACTGTATTTTTTGATCACTCCTCTTATGAAGTCCTGAAACAATCAAAATTAAGTTAGGGTTGGAAAAAAATTATACTGCTTCTGGAAAGAAGGGAGCAGGGATTACCCAGGAAGGGAAACAAGGGAACTGTCTGATTGTGACAAGGACTTGGGTTGCACAAGATGTTTACACTTCTAAATGCTTAAAATAGTGCATTTACCAAAGAATAAATAAATCAACATGCACCTTGCAGAGTGGTAAGCCCGCTGAGCACAAGGGAAAGATACTGATGTCTACAACTGGCTGAGAAGTGCATCAAAAAGCATGGAGGAGTGAGGGGGTGGAGGAGTAGAGCAAGCGGGAGCACTGTTCAGGGACGGGTGAGGGAGGCGCAGGGATATGTTCATGCTCACTACTCAATTCTGTGTTTTTCTGTAAGTGAGAAATTTATCCTCAGAAGATGTTGAGTTAGAAAGAAACTTCACCCTCTTCATTCTTGACTTTTTGGAAAAGCTAGAGTGACACACTGAAGTTTCTCGTTATGTCATAATGTTTATCATTTGATGACTATCTCAACTCTCGCATGGTGTTCTGGGTGTGGCCAGCTCTCCCCAACAACCTTCCCCACCCCTTTCTCCATGAATCTGTACCCTGAGGGGTAGAGAGAGGTTGGGCCAAGGGTTGTTAACCTAGGCCTCCCATAGGGAGGTAAGTACTGGGGGAGTGAAGTACATAGATCACCTGAAACTGTATGAAAAACTTCACATACACACAGATGCGCACCTTCCAAGCAGAGAATCCACAGGTTTCAGAAGCTTATCATAAAAGTTTGTGGTGCGTGAAGGTTTAAAGCTCAGTTTGAAGACCACCAGAATCACACTTTGAATAGTACACACTCAGTGAGGCAGGCCACACTTCCAAGGCAGAAATCACCAGCATTTATAGTGGTTGAAGTGCCTCTTTGTTAGGGTTTGAATCTGGAATGTCCCCCAAAAGCCTCATATATTTGGATATTATGGATTATGTATGGATTTCACATGATGCTAAGAGGCAGGGCCTGGTCAGAGGAGCACATCATTAGGGTTTGACCTGTAAGGGGTGAGTCACTGGGGTTTGACCCGGAATGAGGGACCACGAAGGCTTGACCTAGAAGGACACGTGGTAGCTCCACCCTTCCTCACACTCTCAGCTTCCTCTCTGCCATGCTGTGAACCACTTCTCTCCTGTTCAGCCTCTGCCATCTCCTTTCACCATTGCCATCTGCCGTGAATGGATTGAGACCTTCTGAAACTGTGAGTTAAAATGTATCTTTCCTCTCTCGTGTTATAGATGTTGGATATCATATCCCAGCAATTAAAAAGTAAATAAAACACTGTTTAAAAAAAAAAAGAAATTAGCCATCTGAAGTTGGGCATGGTGCACATACAATCCCTGTACTCTGAGAAGTCGAGGCAAAAGGACTACGAATTTGAACCCAATCTGGCTTAGCAAGAAGCTATCTCAAATTTAAAAACTAACTAAATAAATAAATAATAAAAGGGGCTTGGGCCTGTAGCTTAGGGTGAAGTCCTTGGGTTCAGTCCCCAGTACCACAGCAACAACAAAAATTTGAGAGCCCAAGTTCCTGAACAATACCTCCAACATGTTAAAATTAGAATGACTGAATGTAAAATAAAGGTAAATTTCTAGCATACATATCGATGATGTTTTTAAAAGCTTTTCATCATAGAGCTAATAAATACAAAAGTATTTTGCACAGTAAATAGCACTTAAATTAACTTTAAGTGAGGCCTACTGTGTGCTGAGCACTTTAAATGTTTGTATTTAATTGCATTCTCCACTAAGATACATCTCACCTCATTTTAGAGATTTTTTTTTAACTGAGCCTCTAATAAATTATCCCCCAAAAGTCTTACAGCAAAGGGTTTTGAATCCAGGTCTCTAAGCCTCCTAAGTTCATTTGGTTCAAAGCTTTTCTACACAAGAACTTCAGGTACAATTTATGCTTCTAGATCTTTGTGAAATCCCCTCAATTTCAAAAACGTTATCCCCAAGAACCCTAAGAATGATCAAAGTGACACAGAAAAAGAACCATTCCAGAAAGCAAAACTTCTCCACACAGACTACCCTTTGTCTCCAGAGGTGGCAAGCTTGCTTGCCACATTACACGTGCCAACTCCTGATTTGGAAGCCCCTGCTGCAGAGGGATGGGGTGCGGGAAGGGACACGGCAATGTTGTGCCGCTTTCTGCCTCACCGCAACTGTACCCAGGGGAAGGGCCGGCCTTCCTGGAACTCAGGGACCACCAGGGGCACCCTCACTGGTGCCGGTTACTAGAAACTGCCAGCCACCCAGAGGCACTACCCTTATCTTCTACCTGAGAACTGTTTAAAGTGAGACTATGGACAGGAAGAGGTGGGGGGGTGGGGGGGTAGTGACCCTGATCTTGGGGTTCTAGGGACTTTTTTGACATAAACAGCACTTTATTCCCAAAAGCCTGGACCTCAAGGAGACAGCTCTCTGGCCCAAATGTCTGCAGGTATCTGGTCAGTCATGACACCATGGTGGGTAAATGACAGCTCAGGGGCTTCTGAGGACCACTGCAGATCTCTGGGCTCTTGTTCCTCTGCAAGGAAAGGCAAGATGTGTTAGCTGTGTGGGGGGGAATAAAGACCTGGTTGTCAAAAGAAGACCTCTTCTATCCTTGACATCTTACTAATGATAAAAGCAAGAAAAACAAACACCAAGGAAATCAAGAAAGGAAAAGAGTCCTAAAAGGCTGGTTTGTGGAATGTATGGAACTTCAGAGAGACACGCAGGCTACAGCTTGAAAGACAGGAGATAGGGAGGAGGGAGAAGATGGAAGAGAGGAGGTGGGGGGAATGAGGATAGGATCCACTACAGACAGGCATGGTGACATATGTCTGCAACCCCAGCACCCTAAGGCTGAGGCAGTAGGATCCCAAGTTCAAGAGGTCAGCGTCAGCTACGCCATAAAACTCTGCCCCCATCAAAAAGGATGAATGAATGAATGAACGTACACAGTGGATGGCATTTTGCACAGGTGGCCAGTCCCAGTATCACTCTTCCCTCCTCCCTCGGGAACAGAAACCCGCACATCAGCAAAGCATGCTACCACTGTGTAGGACTGCAACTCCCTGTGGGCTTGTGTGGCCTTGCACCTTGGCTGGTGAATGGGATTTCTAAAGGGACTCCTTAAAAGGACCTTGTTTGTTTTCCTCACACCGCCAGCCTGGAATGTGGCAAGATGGCTGGATCTCCAGTGGCTCCACGAAGAGCCCAGTGGAGAGGCTGTGACTGCTGTAGGTGTCACAGGAAGTAGTCATTATCTGCACTGACATGTTCACAACACACCCTGGCAGCCTGGCCTCACCACCCTGCTGTTGAGCAACTGCTACATGGTGGGAGATGCGTCCACAGGCACAGCGCAGCCTTGGGCAATACTTTAAGAAGCTTGTTCGCCACCCCCTTAGTGGTTAGTGAGGGAAGAGCAGCGCAGAGCAGGCCAGACACCTGCTCCCATCTCCCACTCCCTTGGTCTCATGAGGCAGCTCCTGGGCTTGTGACTCCGTGAGTGACTTGCGTAAGGTATCCTTCTCCTGGGAGCAGGCCAGGCTGCCTCTGCTTCAGCCCAGGGACCATCTGAGCACAGGCTCTGCCAACACCAGAATTTCAGGGCTCCCTTGGTTTCCCACTTGTCATCATCCCATGATTTCCTGGGCTCCTCCACACACAATCCCCAGCCTTGAGCCACCATGATCTCATTTCCCTCTCCTTCGGGGCCTTTCCTGGCAACCCAAAAGGGCCAACACTCATGAGATTCTCCAGAATAACCGAGTTTTCCACTTGCTTCTGAACTTGGATGACTTGCTCTCTGAGGATATCTGCGTGGGTAGGAATACCGTCTCTCAGGTTCTCAGAGGTCGGTTTTAGTGATAAGTTTTAAACTGCTGTCCATTATTAATTCTAAGTCACAGCAGTCAGCCCTGAGATCTGTAATTATAACAATTCCAAAAACAGCCCCTTTGTTAGTTGCGCTTGAAGAGCTTTTGAAATATAATTGCAACGTGGTGAAAAGTAAAATAAAAATTCAGATTTTCTTTTACCGAGGCCATGAACAATACTGTCCTTTTTACAGCAGCGGAAAGCCTCAAGACATCCGTTATATTCCTTCAATGAGCTTTGTTCAATAAATGCTAAGCCTTGAAGCTTTTAAATGTATTAAAGTGATTATGATATCATCCCTCCAAAGGCACTTCAATAGAACATTAAGACAGAAACAATTTTCCTCCACACAAACGGCATAACAGTAACAAAAAGTTGATTAAATGCACATTGTATCAAAAATATTTTCAGTATTTATAGACATATGTAGATAACATTAACTGCAACCCACACCATACGCAGGGAGGACAGAAGAAAGTAATAGAAAGCATTAGGGGGAGAGCAAATTTTAATAATAAATCTTCAAAACTTAACCTGTGGCTTGACTGTGACTTTGCTTGTGGATTTATGGTCAGAGTCACACTACATAAAAGAGAATGAGGCTCAAAATGAAGGAGTCTGAGCAGAGAACAAGTCCTTGTTTTCTTCTGCCATAAGCCCAATTCCCCTCCACACACATGCCACACTTCCTTAAATGCCTCAGTCCGACCACAGTGAGAAAATGGGAATCTATTTATTTAAAACATGTAATGTGGTGCATTTAACATACTGCAGGCAGGTGGTGACTCCACAAGGGGCAGATGCCTTAAGATGGTGAACCAGGAGGTATACAGGGTTAGAATGGGGGCCATGAGGTGAGGTCACAGCAGTTCCACAAGATGTAGGATTCTCTTTGTTACAGGCTTGTTAGAGAACGTTCTTAGCACAGATAAGGGGATTATGAATTCACGTGTGAATTTATCCCCTATTAAACTTTCAGCAAAAGGGTCAGTTGGCTGGAATGGCAAAGCTAAAGGCTCCGTGGTCACATGCAGTGGGAGGAATCACTTCTAGGCTTTCCTGACAGATGTGAGAAAGGAAAGGGGGAACTTTGGGTCCTTTCTTTGACAGTGTACAGATTAACATTTGCATCTGTGCCCTCTGCATCCCCTTCAGCCTGAGGGCATGCTCCCCAGGCACTGAAAACTTGATGCCACCTTTCTTCAAGGGTCATAAGAGGATGCTGGTGTTTAGTTTTTGTAGTAGCTATTTGTATTGTAAGGATGTTAATCCAAGGCCTGTAAGAGTTGATACAGCTATTTATCAGTTGGTTTGCCTCTTAAGTTTTATGGGGTGAAGATGTTTTATAGCCTAAAATTCCAGAGGAGAACACTATTCTAAGGAATAGCCAAGGTGACCAGAGTGGAGAAGACCACAAACTCTCAAACTAGCCACGAGCAAATCCCTCCATCTGCTCACCGAGCCAGCAGACTTACTACTACTCCCTGGGCCAAACGGTGAGTGGCTGTGTTTCTCAATGGAAAACACCCTCTAACCAAAGCAGACTACAGTAGAAAAGTCACTGTCAGGGCCTTTAACTACCCAAGTTGGTGCCTTTGTGATTTTCTTTATGGGAGACTATCATTGTCCATCACTCCAAACACTGTTTCCTGTTTCTGGCAACTTTGAAAATCAGCCCAGAGAAAGGAGCACACAACAAAAGACCAAGGAAATGGGAAATAAAGACCTTACAGGTGGGTGACAAGTTTCCCCACTCCAGCAACTAGCGAATGGCGGGAGCCAGAGTTGATTTTCTATACAACAAGTTGATTTTCTATACAACATCGGAAAGATTCCTCTCCCCCACAACACCGCCCATGGGTCTGGAGTGAAAAGCATAATTTATTCAGGCAAATTCAATTCTGAGAGTCCAGGGACAAATACTTTCCTTATAATATGAAGCATGGTCTCAAAATATCTAAAAACAGTTGGCAGAAGCGATAGCAACATACTCAATGCAATAGTGACACAAAGCTACATAATAAAATGCCTCAGACCAAATTATAATTCTTCTAAGTCAGGAAAGAAACTTCTTTTTAAAAAAAATTCAAACATCAAGGAAAATGCATTTCCATTAATAATCCTGCCTCTCCTTCCCTCCTGGTGGTATGAGATAGGTAAGAGTGAAGGTCAATTTAATTCCTTAACCATTTTGGTCCCTCAAGCCAACAAAAATATTCCACATGTTAGAGCAAGAAGTTTGACTGTGATTCTCACACAAGGAATCCAATGTGAGAGGTTGCTTCCATGGTGAAAGTCATCCACCCCACCCCACAGAAATCTAGGAATACTGTGACAGTCAACTACAAGTCAGACGTACCAGCAGAAGAAAAGGAGCACCTGCAGTTCAAAACAGACAATAAAAGCACAATTTCTTTTTGGTTTCAGAGTCTTTTCCATTGAGTGGAAGGATCATACACAGGGGAGAGCACTGAACCAGGAGGAAAACATTCCCAGTTCTACTTCCAGACCCAGGGGCTTAGGCTAACTAATACCTCTCTGGAGGGCCTGAATCCCTACATGTATTCATATGCCCACTCCAATATTCTGTAACTGTATGACTACTGTGACATTCCTATTGACATTCTGTTTAGAATTAAATGAGTCTCCAACAACTAAGAAAGAGTAAGTGTGCTGGAAAAAAAAAGATGACATGTAAAATTAACAGTGTTGTCCTCAAAGCAGGAAATCAAAAGTTGACTTCACATACATATGTGTATGCATATCATACATGTACAAATACTTACTTGACTAAAATACTTCTCACTTCATCATTACAAACTACTATTTATCAAGTTCCCAGCCTTCTGTTCAGCTAATTATATGTAATCAGAAAGTCTGATATGACAACAGTCTTTGAAATCACATGACTGGCTTACTTTCTAGGTCAGGGTCAGGTGTCCAACCTGCACCATACCACTCTTTGGCCCTTTTTTTAAGTATTGTGGTTTGGATCTGGAATATCCCCCCAAAGTCTCACATATTTTTATGTTATAGATCATCTATAGAACCATGTGCTGTTGGGATACTGAGGTCGAGTATGGAGGGCTGGGTTACAGGCATATAAATTGGATTATTGGCATGTGAATTGGATTATAGGCACGTAATGGGGCTTTATCACACCTTCCACACCTGGATCCAGGAGGGGTTGATCACTGGGAGGGAACCTGGAAGGATATATAAGCTGATTCCTGCCTTCCTTGGGGGACTAGTCTAAAATAGTCTCAGCTTGCCTTTACTTGGCTTCCTGTTTGTGATGTCACGAGATGCCTCCACCTCTGTCTCTGCCATATACTTCCATCACTGCCGTCCGCTGCTGAATAGATTGTGACCTTCTTAAACTATGACCTAAGGTAAAGCTGCCCTCCCCTAAATTTGGGGGTGTCGGGTACTGAGTCACAGCAACAAAAAAGTAACTAAGATATTAAGAGATATAATGAAATTTTTTTGAAAACCAACTCTAGTACTTACATATGTACATTAACTATTTTGAACTAGGAGGCCCAAGACAGTTGCTCTTCACTCAAAAAAACAAAGGCAAAAAAACCCAGCAGGCCACAAGTTGGACACACCTGCTCTAGATACTTAAGCCAGTTCTAAACACCTTTGAGCCGCTGTTTCTTAATCTAAAAAGTAGAAAAGATGATAAATGGTGCTTTGCTCCGGGGATTATTGTGAGATGCAAATGAGATAATCCACATAAATCAGGCACAGTAATTGCCATAATTCTCAGTACTTACTACTACCACCCCCATTACTACCTCCATTAGTATCCCACTGGATTACGTTAAGTGTTAAATGAGGACACTTACTAAGTATTTAGCACTGGTACCTGGCACACAATAAAAGCCAATAAACATTGCCATTATTCCTATCAGTCATTACCTTCATCTGTGGAATATTATTACACTTTCATCAGACAAGCTTGCAGCATTCTTCTTTAGTCCAAATCGCCTTGTTTTCTCTGTATGGATCATTTTCAGTGGGACAGTTCCAGCACTCAGATCCCCTCAAATACAAACCACACACCCTTATCGATCTAACACTTCTTGGTAAGAGGAACTGAGGAATGTAGACAGGCATCTCATTTTCCTCCCCAAAATGTTATAAGAGCCAATGAGCTCCAGGCCCATGTCATACAACCCTACCTGCCTGCCATGAACAAGTATAAGTAGCAACTTCCTTTCCCACACAAATATAAATATCTAATAACTCCAAATAAAGAACTTAAATTCAAATGAATGCCAAAAGCAAATTGCGGGCTTGGGGGATTAGTACAATCCTGGATTTAGTCCAATTTTATTCTTCTTATGAAATAATGAAGATGGAAATTTCTGGACATCAAGTCATAAAGTCCAACCACTGAGTTTCTCTACTAACTTGTTAGATTCCACTTATGACAATATTCAGCAATATTCAATTTTATTTCAGACCTCTAACAGTGAAGTTTCTTCTTTTTTCTGAAAATCCAACTAGGCTGACATAGTTGTGCCCACAGTGGGGTGACTACTGCAAAATGGGATGCCCACACCCTTCACCCGAAGCTCAGGCAGTGCAACAGCAGGTTTCTCTCTGCTCCTTAGGAGCCACATTAAATAACTAGTAGGCATTACTTGTTCCTCTGGCTGCAACCTATGTCATTTATCTTTCTGAGAGGAGACATCAAATCTTAGAAAAACCTATGAAGACTGAGACAGCATGTGACCACAGTCCCAGTTTCTCAAGTTCAGCTGGCGGAAAGAAAACTGGATGATAAAGGCTAGGAGGCTTCCAGGCCTGTCAGGGAGAACACAAGTGGTTGTGCTTCCAGGGAACCAGGGAACCAGGGAACCAGGAAGATGGCACTTCAGCATCCTCGCACAAGTCCCTCCACTCTCTCTGCACCACGTCCACAGTCTGTGACACCCACTTAAACGTTCCTCTGGCTTCAAGAAGAACATTGCTGCTGACTCTGGACATTGAAGCAGCAGAACACTGCAGAGCCACAGAGATGGTGGCAGGACATTAGTCATGTCACCCCTGACTCCTGCTTACCTAATGCCGGCAGGTGAGACTCCGAATGAAGCAGAAAACAACACTAACCTTTCGTTGCCGTTACTTATTTTATTAGTTTTCCTAACTCCTCTGCACAAAGGGAAGAGTAAGCTACGGAAAACTAAGTGGCTTTGTCATCAAAAGCCTTCAGCACACTGGCAGGCAAACACCTGTCAGTGCAAAAGATGCCTCTTTATCAAGTCTTCATACCTACCGGGAGCCAAGCACACTCTGAGCTTTCAGACTATTTTCTTCCAATGTTTTGAAGTCCCTTTCAGTTCACATGAAGGCTAACGAATTCAAAAAGGTGGAGAAAGGAAAGGAAAAGTTCTATTTTTTTTTCCTTAAGAAAAAGGAAAAGATCTTGAGCTGTGATTATGAAGTCCTAAAAGCCTTTTCGCTGACAGCACAGGCTTTGTGGAAGAGCCTCTAAGAACCTCCAGCGAGAGACACAATGCAGCAATAAGACACAGGCACAAGCATACACAGTTTAGCATCCCTGCCCTCTCCAATTCAGGTACCCCATTTTATGCCCTAAGTCAGGTTTCTCCCCCAGTAGATCTTTGGAACACTCGAAGCCCAGAGAGGCATCAGACCACCTGGCACACGAGCCCAACCAACCGCCCTATTCGGTAGTGCTGTCAACAAAGAAATCACCATCAACCTCAGCACAGACCCTCAGCACCAGCCCGCAGCTAAAATCGGAATTTCAAAAAGAGTAAAAGGGGCTAAAACCCTCAGCACCCCACAACCCAACTCTGAAGAAAAGGGTATGTGGCTTCTCTCCACATGCCAGCTCACTCCACCCAGGTGCCCTCTCCTCGAATCCTACACTACTGACAATGCCCTGAATCACTGCGGCTTTTCCAAGACCTGCTCCACCCAGCAGGGTTCCGGCCATCACAGATTCTTAGTGCTCAGACACGGAGAGCACGCTCAGGGGTTCACTATGGCTTAAGGAGAGTTGTGGTCACAGCTGCATAAACCCACCTGTTACCATTCTAGGAACTGAGACACTTCTGCCATTCTGCCCTCAGCACTGAGTTCCACCTGCAAGAGAACAGGAATGAGGAGCGGGAAGAAACCCTTCCCAGCCAGGTCCAGTGGCACAGGACTATAATTCCAGCAATATGGGATGCTGAGGCAGGATTAACTCAGGCTTCAGCCCAGCCTGGGCAACTTAGTAATTTAGCAAGACCCTCCCTCAAAATCAAAATTAAAAATGCGCTGCGGATACAGCACAGTGAGCCCAGGCTCCAACTTGATTTCAGTGGGGGGAAAGAAGAAAAAAGAAACACCTTCCCAATCTTCCACACATCCTAAATATGAAACCAGCATCTCCACAGCACAGGCAGCATTTGGCCTGGGCATGTGAAGCCCCAGCTTCTGAGTGATGGAGCACTCAGCCTCTTTCAGACATACCTTTGCTCTGAAACTATTACACTCAGAGAGCTTCGAGCTCTGCCTCCACACCCATCCATCTAACAGCAGAGAGCACCTCTCAAGCTCCTTCCTGACACGAGCCCATCACTCACCATTTGCTGGTACGCACGGGTTTTTGCTGACAAAGCTCCATTACTAGAAAAAGCTCAGTAAGTAAAGCTGATTTGAAATAACTATATATTATATGGAGGCTGGATGAAGGAAACTGATTTGAAGTCTAGAAAACCACCACATCTGAGGCTCTAGAAAGAACTGCTTAATTATTTAAATACCTTTCCTTTCTACAGACCACACATCATCTGATTTATCATCAGCATTAAATATTCGGTAATTTATCGGGGTCATCTGACAAAACAACTCCACGCTGCAAGCACAGATCAGACACTGAAGGTCTCCCTTGGAAATGTCTCCAGTTCCCTGATTAATGCAGGGATCCTAAACCGAGCTAATGCTGTCAAACTGAGGTACAGGCCAATTGTGGCTCTCCAGTAAAGATACAAAGCTGACAGCATTCCAGCAGGGTGGCCTGAGGAGCAAATACCATGTGCTATTTTCCATCACTGCTAGACAGGCTGGAGACACAACTGAGAAAGACGCAACAAACACCCCTACACAGCCACCTGAATGGATACGACTGGCCCTATGTAACCTTCATCCACTGAATAAGTGGGTACAGCATATCTACAGGGTCTATGGCTTCTCCCCTACATGCAATTCCACTCTAAGCCAAAATTTATTCATCTTGACCTCAGCTCAGAATGTCTTATTACTGATTATCTACCTCCAAACTCCTACTTGGTCTTCAAAACCCTTCTGGTACATAAAGCTTTCTGTCAATACCCAAAATCAAAATGTTCTCTCTAGCTTTCAACTGTTTCCTTAATTGATTTAAGGTAGAATCTCCTTCTTCCATTCAGACTCTGGAGTTCTTAGCATGGGAGTGAATACTGTCTACTTCATGCCATATTAAGCCAATTGAGTCAAATATAAGGAATACAAGACCCCTAATATCAATTCACCAGAGGGGTTGACACGTTTAAATGCTATAACTTGAAGCAGAGCTTTAACTTTTAAAGTGCCTATTCACAAAGCCAGACCACATATAAAGTTAGAAAGATGACCTAAAATTCCAAGTAGAAACAAACTTGACCAAATGCAAGTAAAGATGACTTAAAATTCCAAGAAGTACCTCATTTTCTGAGCACAATTCACAAAAACTTTTAAATACTCAAGAAGTTTTATGCCAAGAGAAAATAAAAATCAAAATTCCCAAAATATCTACAAAGCAAATATGCAAATTTTATGTATGGGAACCTACAGGACACAAAGTAATACTCAGAGGAAAATTCACAGCTTAAGTATACACAATCCTACATAAAGAAGAATGAAAATATATAAATTAAAATTATAGCTTAAAACATAGAAATAGAGATAAGAAAAGCTAAAGAATCAGTGGACATAAAAACAGCAATTAATAAGAAACAGTAGTACAAATAAATCTGGTAAATTATTAAAACAATAATCTACTTAACCAATAATTAAACGGAAACATATAATCAAAGTAAGAATGCAAATGTGGCACCCAGACTCCCACCTACACCTCGGAGTGCCACGACAGGGCCAATTCGGCACCCATGGCTGCTGCACTCCGGAGACATCCAGGGGCACCCAAGCAGCTACGCCCCCATGCAACTAGCCCGTTTTAGTGACCATCCCATTTGCACACTGGAGACATCCAAGGGCATCCAGGTAGTCATGCCCAGACTACTGCCTGCACCACCTCAGAGTCCACACAACTGGGTCAACTCAGTACCCATGACTTCTGTCCTTCGGAAGCATGGGGCAGCTGCACGCAGACCCTCACCTGCAACTCGGAGTCCACACAACTGGTACATTTTGCCACCTGTTGCTTTTGCACTCCAGGGAAATACAGCTTCCAGGTGGACATGCCCAGACCCCTGCCTGGACCTCAGAGTCCATGCAGCAGGGCATAACTGACATATGTCACTGCTGTGCACTGGAGGCATCCACGTAGCCCAAACCTGACACCTGCCATCACCCACTGTGGAGCTCATAGCAGCTGGGCCTAACCGGTACCTGTTGCTGAAGCCTCTTGAAGATTCCCAGGCAACCATACTCAGACCCCTGCCATTACACTGACACTGCCGCTGCCAGAGACACAGCCTACAAACCCAAAGGCCCGACTCGCCCATGGTACTATAGATACCAATGACTTATGGAGGGAGCACCTACTAGAAGCCCCTGGAACCATTGGAAACAACACTTAGTCATTCAAAACATTTTTCAGGGATAAATAGAATGCCAGCAGACTAAAATATACAGTGTGCAGTGCCTGCTTCACATAAAAATATAGGGGGTACCCCTATCTGTACTCTCTATCCCTGCCATCCACAACCCTGCAAGATCCAACTGATGGTGACAGGGTGACAGGAAAAAACCTTTCTAAGGTGGCCAACTAGCAACTGTCTAAAGGAATACAAGTGAGAATTAGGTAAGCTGTAATGAGGAATCCCCCTTCAGTGACACAGTCAGCATATTGCACAGCCAAAGAACAACACTCTCCACGACCAGAATCCAGAAATCACTGAAGGGCTAACACAGCAAATCAAAGAAACACCCAACAGCAACATGAGAAAACAAGGAGGCAAGATGCTGCAGAGAGGCCCCAGCTCACCAAAGGAGACCCAGACAGAACCAGAACATTCAAAATTCCTAAACCTTGAAAAAAATATTTAGCCTGCTGGAAAAACACAGGACAGACTTAGACAACAAAATACACAAGATACTTAAAGAATTTAGAATATTTAGCCAAAGAAAATAAGGAGGAAACAAACACAAATCTATCAGAGCTACAGAAGTCAATACAGGAAACGAATAATAAAATCACTAGAGAATTCCACAAATATGAAAAGATAAAGGAAGAGCATAAAGAGATGAAACCTCCCTGGAAAGCCTAGGGAACAGAATGACACAAACTGGGGAGAAAAATTCTGATTTAGTGGACAAGAACAAAATAATGGTACAGACTGTTAACAACCATGAGGTAATTCATCACCAACAAGAAAATTAAATACAACAGATTATAAAAGACTCAAAAAAGCTCAACCTCAGAATAGCTGGAATATAAGAAAATAAAAGGAAATCCATACTAAAATACTAAGAAATCTATTTGCTGAAATCATAAGAGGAAACTTCTCATACACAGAAAATTAAATTCACACAAGTGATGGAGGAATACCATATATCCACTACACTTGACCAAAACAAAAGCTCCCCTCGACATATTGCAATAAAACTTACTGAAATACAAAGCAAAGAGAGAATTCTAAAAGCTGTAAGAGAAATAAAGCAAGTTACACATCAAGGCAAACCCATCAGGGTAACAGTGGATTTCTCCATACATACTCTAAGAGCCAGAGGAGCCTACAGTAAAGTCTTCAAAGCCCTAAGGTTAGTAACTGTCAACCAAGACCGTGTACCCACCAAAAATACCATTTAAAATCAACAACAAAATAAAAACCTTCCATGACAATCCTTTAAGAAATTCATGACAACTAAACCAGCACGGCAAAAAAAGTTCTCTGAGGCCTACTGAACACAGAAACAAAGATCAACCACAATGAAGAACACAGTGGCAGCTTTATCTTTAATAGAGAAAATATCTAAAACAATAAGTAAACAAAAGAATCTGATATTCATAGGGTGAAAAAAATGGCAGGACCTAAGACTTACATATCAAATATAACCCTAAATGTTAACAGCCTCAACTCACCAGTCAAAAGACATATATTGGCTAACTGGATTTTAAAAATACAATCCAACCACATGTTGCTTACAAGAGACTCACTTCAAACATGGAGATAAACACAAACAGAAAGTGAAAGGCTGAAGTTCTATATTCCACTCAGCTGGGGGACAGAAAAAAAGGCAGGGGTAGCAATACTCTTTGCTGACAAAGTGGACTTTAAGTCAAAACTTGTCAAAAAAGGCAAAGAAGGTCACTTCATTCTTGCAAAGGGAATAACAAAAGGAACTGATAATCATAAACATTCATGCCCCAAATAATGGTGCACCCAACTCCATAAAACAAAGCTACTGAACTTCAAAAAACAAATGAACTCTATAATAGTGTGGGACATTAATACTCTTCTCTCCCAAGAAAACAATCAGCTAGATACAAAATCAACAAAGACATAGCAGATCTGAACTACATCATAGAAGAAATGTATCTGACAGATATATACAGAGTTTTTAAGCAACAACAGAATACACATTCTTCTCAGCTGCCCATGGAACATTCTCCAAAATAGACTACTTTCTAGGCCACAAAGCAAGCTTACACAGGTACAAGAAAACCAATATAATCCCCTGTACCCTGTTACATCATAGTGAAATAAAACTAGAAATTAACTACAACACAAACAAAAGATACAACTCAAATGGAGACTGAACAGCACTCTTCTAAATAAACTTTGGGTTACAGAAGAAATCAAGGAAAAAATAAATTTTGCAGAGACAAATGACAATGATAGCACATCACAGCATAACATGTGGAACACAATGAAAGCAGTGTTCAGGGGTAAATTCATTTCCATTAATACACACATAAAATAAACTGAGCAAGCCCAAATATATAATGTAACCATACAACTCAGAGCCCTAGAAAAATAAAAACAAGCCAACCCCAAAGCTAACTGAAGGAAATCATTTATAAATATCACATCAGAAGTTAAAGAAATAGAAACTAAAAAACAATTTAAAAAATGAAACAAGAAATTGTGTTTTGGAAAGATAAACAAGATTGATAAACCCTTTACTAAACGCACAAAAAAGGGAAGAGAAAACCTGTAGCAACACAATCAGAAAAGAAAAAGGTAAAATTACAACAAATACCATAGAAATCAAAAAGAATACTCCAATAAACTCAAAAAAATCTAAAAGAAATGGATGAGTTCCTAAACACATATCAACAACCAAAACTGAAAGAAGCAGAAATTA
This sequence comes from Ctenodactylus gundi, assembly GCA_004027205.1. Lineage (NCBI taxonomy): Eukaryota > Metazoa > Chordata > Mammalia > Rodentia > Ctenodactylidae > Ctenodactylus > Ctenodactylus gundi. The sequence continues at coordinate 25,236 of PVKB01000828.1, forward strand.
AACATCTAAACAAGCCAATATCCACCTATGAAATTGAGGAAGTGATAAAAGCATTTCCAACCAAAAAGAGCCTAGGACCTGATGGACTCCCAGCAGAATTCTACTTTTAAAAATCAAGGTAAGATTAATGCCAATGCTTACCAAACTTTTTCCAAAACATGGAAAAGGATGGAAAACTGCCCTAATTATTTCTTGAAGCAAGTACAACTTTAATTCCAAAACCAGACAAAGACCCCCCCAAAAAAAAAAAAAGAAAATTAAAGGCCAATATCCCTAATGAATATAGATACAAAAAATACTCAATAAAATCCTTGCCAACTGAATGCAGCAAATCATAAAGAAGATTATATACCGTGACCAAGTGGGCCTCATTCCAGACATGCAGGGATGGTTCAACATATGCAAATCAGTAATGTAAGACACCATTCTAACAAATGCAAAGATACAAATCATGATTATCTCAACAGATGCAGAAAAAAGCATTAGAAAAAAACCCAACACTTATTTATGATAAAGACTCTAAAGAAAACAAGAACAGAAGGATCCTTCTCCAACATGATTCAAGAAGTGTACAATAACCCCTCAGCTAACATAATCCTAAATGGAAAAAAGACTGAAAGCATTCCTACTAAATTGAGGAACAAGACAAGGATGCCCACTATCATTCCTAGTATTCAACATAGTGCTTGAAATTTTGACAAGAGCCATCAGGCAAGAAGAAGGAATAAAAGGAATGTGAGTTGGAAGGGAAGAAGTAAAGATATCTCTATTTGCAGATGACATGATACTCTACATAGAAGACTCCAAAACTCCACTCAAAGATTCTTAGAAATAATAAGCTAATTCAGCAAAGCAGCAGGTTAAAAAATTAATATTCACAGATCAATAGCATTCCTATACACCAGTAACAAATCCAAAGAGAAAAAAAAATCAGGAAAACAATGCCCTTTACAATAGTAACAAAGAAATAAAATAAAATACTTAGGAATAAAACTCATCAAAGAGGTGAAAGACCAACAGAAAGAAATCTATGAAGCCCTGAAAAAAGAGACTGAAGAGGACTTTAGAAAATGGAAAGACGGTCCATGTTCCTGGATAGTATCAAAATGGCCATACTTCCAAAGCTACTACACATATTCAATGCAATACCAATCAAAATACCAGCTATATTCTTCACAGAACTAGAAAAAAATATCCTCAAAATTCATATGGCACTAGAAAAGACCCATAATTTCTAAAGCAATTCTAAGTAACAGGGGCAAAGCCAGAGGAATCAAAATCCCAGACTTCAAAAAATACTATAAAGCAATCGTGATTAAATCTACATGGTACCTGGATAAGAACAAATAGGAGGACCAGTGGAATAGAACTGAGGATATTGAAACAAACCCAAATAACTTTAGCCACCTGATCTTTGACAAAGGGACAAAAAAAAAAAAATCCGCTGGAGAAAAGAGAGCATCTTCCACAAATGGTGCTAGGAAAACTAGATTACCACATGCAGGAGAATGAAATTAGACCCCTGTCATCAAACACTAAAATCAGATCAAAAAGGATCAAAGAACTGTACATCGCAACAGAAACATTGAACCTACTTGAAGACAAAATAGGTAAAAATCCTAAAAGATACAGGGACAAGAAAGGATTTTTTGAACAGATCACCAGCTGCACAAGAATTCTCAACAACAATCAACAAATGAAACTACATTAAATGAAAAAGCTTTTGCACAGCAAAAGAAACAATCATCAAGGTGAAGAGACAAACCACAGAGTAGGAAAAGATCTTCACAAGTAATAATTCAGACAAAGGATTAATATCCAGAATACACAAAGAACTTAAAAATATAAGCCCCCCCTAAAATAAACAACCCTATCAGGAAGTGGGCAGCTGCAATGAAAAGAAACTTCATAAAAGAAGTACACATGGCCAAAAAGCATATGAAAAAGGGTTCTTCATCACTGGCCATCAGAAACATGGAAATAAAAACAACAGTGAGGTTTCACCTCACCCCAGTGAGAATGGCCTACATCAGGAACTCAAAATTATTGGTGGAAGTGCAAAAAAAAACAACAACAACAAAACAAAACCTCTACTGCTGATGGGAATACAAGCTGGTACAACCATTATGGAAAGCAGTCTGGAGATTCATGAGAAAACTGAAAATAGAAATTCCCTTTGATCCAGTTGCTGCTCTACTGGGAATGTTCCCAAGTAAAATAAAGTCAATGTACCAAAATAGCACATGCGTATCCATGTTTATAGCAGCCCAATTCTTAATAGCCAAATCCTAGAAACAACCTACGTGCCCACTGATAAAGGAATGGTTAAAGAAGATGTGGTACCTACACACAGTGGAATACTATTACATCCATAAAGACAGTAAGAAATATATGAAGCTTGTAAATGAAAATGGGGCCACCTTGAGTCAATAATGGCTAGTGAAATGGGCCAAACACAAAAGACTGACTACAGACAGGTGTCCCTCTTATGAAATCCACAAAAATAATGGCATAAAAAGGCCCCAACGTGAGTGACAGGTTAGAAAGAGAGGCAATAGTCACCTAGTAAAGGGGTAATCCTCTGAAAAAGGGGTGAGCATAGATGCTCAATGATTGCCAAACTCCATGTTTCTAATGTGTTACAGAATATGGAGTTCATGTATATAAAAATTAATTTTTAAAGTAACTTTAAAGAATGCAAATATGTATATAATCACAGATACATAATAAAGACATAGAAATTTAACTTTATTCAATTTTAATCTACTAAATTTGAAAGCCTGTATATGCTATATATATTCTAAGACAATCAAAACTAAGCCAAGAAAATGCTGAAAAATCAAAAGACCTTGTACTGCAAAAGATAGTGTTACCAGAAAATGACAAACCAATCTCACATTTTGAACAAATGTTACTGTCTTCAAGATAAATAATTACAATGTTATCTGAACTGTTTGTTCCACAACACAGAGAAATATTCCAAATAGTTTTACACATAAATAAAAATGCTCTTTGGCCTACAATGGAGTTACATCCTGATGAACTCATCATGAGTCAAAAATATCATACATTGGAAATGCATTTAATAATACCAACTACTAGGCAGCCTCACTGAGCAACAAGGTAGATGCAGCAAATTAGTGTCCCCCCCATGAGCATGTTGCCACTGCCCAGCATGGTAAGAGTACCATAGCACATCAGGGCTAGCTTGGAAAAAGACCTAAATTCAAAGAATTGTTTCTACTCTGTGCATATTATTTTTGCACCATGGTAAAGTTGAAAAATCATAGCTCAAACCACTGTAAGGTCGAGGACCTGCCGTGTAACACTGGATTTGTCTCCTCAGTGTGTCTTAACAAAACACTATAGTCAAGATCACTGACACAAGAGAAATTCACATTCTCGTAGCTCTGGAGGCTAGAGGCTCAAGATCATGATGCCTTTAAAATTGGCTTCTAGCAAGGCTTCCTCATGGCTCACAGAGAGCTGCCTCCTGCTGTGTTTTACATGGCCTCTTGTCTTTGCATAAAGGGGTGAGAGAGAGTTCTCTAGTGTCTCTTCTACTTCTTATAAGGAGATACCACCCAGTAGGTTGGGGCCCCATCCTTTTGACTTCATTTAACCTTAATTCCCTTCTTAAAGACCTGATCTCCAGTTACAGCCACATTGGCAGTTAGAGTTTCAAAACACAGATTTGGCGGCAGAGAGGGGAAATTCAGTCTACAAACAAGCACAGAGAACAAATCCTGATAGACACAGCATAATGAAAGAAAACTCCACCCAACCGCCCCCATGAAAACCAATGTAAAGACACAAATATGAAGAAATAGGACTTAGATGGCACATTTAATGAATGTGATATGACATGTCACAGAAAGTTGAAAGCACTCCCTTTACATTCAAGTGAAGATACTACATTTCTACTGAGGGAATTTCTTAAAACAGGACTTCTAAGTCTCTAAACATTAAGAATTTTAATATAGTTTGCCATATTAGTAGATAAATATGGGAGAAACCACATGCTCATCTCCATAAATATCGGAAGTTCAACCTTAGCTCCCAATCTGAAAAGTGAATAAAGCCATGCTGCAGTCCACTTGTCCTAGAAGGGAGGAATGAACAAAAAGATGCAGACAAAAGACACACACACACACACATATAGGGGAAGACCTCAGCAACTAGAGACTGCACTCTTTATTTTTATAGGTCCCTAATCGAACCCCCTCTCTTACTCACTGACCTTTATCCTAATTCTGTCTTGCATCTCTTATTAGACCACCTAGCTTTGCTATCTAGTCAAGGAGTCTCAAAGTCGGCCATAGTCTGCCTCCATTTGTTTCCCACATGCCAAGAGAGGCCCTCATTTGCAAAAGACCTCTAGCCCCACCCGTGTGTCTCACCTGGGGTGGCAAAACAAGGACTGTCTGAGACCCCAAGCCCTTCCTGTTTGCAGGCAAGAGCCCATCACTTCAGACTGTAAAACAAAAGACTCCTTCCTGTTTGCAGGCAAGGTCTCTTCATCCCAGGGGGCCAGACAAAGATATCTGTCTCCTTTGTGAGAACAGAGTCAGACTCCAGACTAGTCTAATTATTTAAGCTTTGGTGGTCTGTGTCTTTAATTCTTCATTCCCTTCAAAGCCATGTCTCCATAAATATCGATGAAAAACAAAACAAACACACATCAACTGAAACCTCCCATACCAGCCAATGCAATTAGAGAAGATAAGGAAATAAGCCTAACAATTAGAAAAGAACAAGATGATTTTTTTTCAGATAATATAATTACAGGGCTCCCAAAAGAAGAGAATTAACTGAATGACTTTTAGAAAAGAGACATTAGAAAGGTGGCAAGTTACAATACTAAACATTTAAAAATCAGTAATTTGGGGCTGAGGGCATAGGCTCATTGGTTAAAGCACTTGCCTAGAAAGCATAAAGCCCAAAGTTCCATCCCCCAGCTACACCTCAGCCAGGCCTGATAGTGCACACCTCTAATCGTAGCAATGAGGCTGAGGCAGTAAGATTGCCATGAGTTCTAGGCCAGCCTGGGCTACAGGTATGGCATGGGCTTCAACTGCAGTCACTAGTGAAGCTAAATAAGAAGAATCACAACTTCAAGGTCAGCCTGGGAAACTTAGGAGGACCCTGTCTCAAAATAAAAATCTGAATAGACGCTGGGGTTGCAACTCAGTGGTAGGTACAACACTTAGCTGGCATGCTCTTTACTATTTTGCGCTCAATTCATTTCTGTTTCATTAACTATATTCATGCCATTTTACAGGTGCAACAAATAAAGCTCAAGAGGTTATATCACCTTTTGCAGTCACACAACTGACAAAGGGCAATATGTCCTGTGATTCCAAGTCCAACATTCATTCCCTATAACAAGATGCATTGTACCTATAAGACAGAGATAAATTCCATAGGTGCTTCTGTTAACTCAGCCAAAGTTAACTCTTAAATCAAGAGCAGGTCTTAAAAGCCTGATCACTATTTCTAATGTAAAATTACTGTGAAAATGCACTTATTTGTTAATAAGGAGAATAACCAATGTCATACACAGCGATCCACATAAGAAAATTATCATCTAAGTGAATAATTGATTAATGTACTTATTTTTGCATTAAGACTGCAGATGGAATATTTTCCCCCACAATTCACTCTGCAAGCGCTTAGCAGAAAATAATGTCTTTTTGAGTTATAGAAAAATATGCATTTCTAAAACCTGTCATTTTGTTTTAAGTTTGTGAAGTATCCTGATACCTTTGGCGATGGGCCAAAATTCAACCAGAACCAATAAACTCTTAAGATTATCATGAAAAATTAGAAACATGGCTGAGCTGTAATACAGAACTTGCTCGGTTACAGCAAATACGGGAAATACGGTACACAGGAACAGGCCCGAAACAACTCATCCTCGTGGAATTTAGAATGAGTTGAGAGAACAGGCATAAATAACAATAATAATAATGCTACTGAATCAGCCATTGATTGTCAAAATAATTCTAACATATTACACCAAAATTCAGTGATTCAAGACAGCATTCATCCCACGTCTGGTGGTACATATTGTCACCTATAATGTCACCACCCTGTGAGGCTGAGGCAGAAGGCTCCCAATTTTGAGACCAACCTGCACAACTCAGTGCCTTAGCAAGAACCTTATTTTAAAAATAAAAAGGGTTGGGAATGTAGGTCAGTGAAAAAGCCGAGAGTTCAAACCATACCACAAAAATAATCAAATAAATAAAATAACAAGCACTTACTCTGACTTACCTGCAAATTGGCTACAACTTGGCTGGCCTAAGTAGACTCCAGGCTTCAAATTATAGGGCTGACCATGCACCCCACCTCCCCACTCCCGTAAGTCTGCCCCACATGAGTGTGTGGTGAGGCCCATCTCAGAACAGGCAATGGCAGAAGTTTAAAGGAGGTAGCAGGGCCTGAAAGACAGTCGGAAATGAGACGGGTAGAAAGGGTAAGTCTTCTAAGGACAAAGTTCTGATGGCCAAAGGAGATACAATCAGTCCAAGGCATTTAGGAAAGGCTGGTACAACACGATTGAGAGAAAGGCAAAAACAATGTAGTAAAAAATACAAAAAGATAAGGAAGAAGAGTCCATGTCCCATGTGAGGGAGATGGCTTCATCGAATAGAGGGAAACCATGGAATGATGATAAGAAAGGAAGTGACATCATCAGATTTGCCTCCTCCCAAGATCCCTCTCTGTAGAACAGAGACAGGTGAGTGACGCAGTTAGGAGGCTACCAGAAAAGTCCTGGTACAAATGACGATGCCTCAGGCTAGAGTGGCTACTGCCAGGAACAGAGAGAAGAAAAAGCGTTCAGGAAAGATTGTCAGGACCAAAAAGCCCACCATTCTATCTAATGAGTTCTATTAAGGTCACTAACTTCCTACTGCTAAATCCAACGACTACTCCCAGGACCTTTTTTTGTTTGTTTGTTCGTCTTTTTTTTTTTTTTTTGCCTCTGTACTACTCAGCTGTGACTTCTCTTCTTCTCCCATGTTTCATCCCTTCACATGCACAACGTACCAATCAAAACTGCCCCTGCAGCCCTGCTGAAATTCATCAACTCCCCTTTCATACTTCCACTGCTACAGCACAGCCTCCACGCACCTCCAGTGGCCTCCATAGCCCCTCTCTCGTCTCCTAGCCTGCATCCCTACACCACCTTCTCTACAACGACTGAAGTGACCTTTGTAAAATATGACCAAGCCATTCTGCATAAAAGCCCTGCCCTCTAAATACAGCCCCAACACACTAACAGAGCTGAGAAGCCCCTGGTAGTATGACCTCTGCCTTCCTTTCTGTGTGACTTTATTATGTTCTTTCACCCTAAGACAGGGTTTGTCCATCCTGCACCCTCTGCACGAAAGACGCTTCAGCTCCCAACACCTCTTTACTTGGCTGACTGTCCTTATTAAAACACAGGCCTCGTGAGGGCAAGGACTGTGCCTGCTTTGTTCATTGCTGCTGCGAGAACTGGCACAGGCACCAGCCCAGGCACATGACAGTCCAGTGAAACCATGAATCTTTTCAGGACATCTTTTCTGATGCCCTCCAATTCTTGCAGGGTCGGGTGGACCTTTTGGATGTTCTGTGAATGGCCGAAGGTTCCTAGGACAGGAGCACTATTCACTTGACCACACCCTCCTACCTACACCTATCCCCAAACTAAACCATAAGATCCATAATCTTAGAACTCTGAACTTCAGGAACTATACCACAGGAAGGAGTCCTGGGGGCTTCCAAGAATCACCAACAGCATGGCCTTAAAGGAAGTCCCTCAAGGCACAGTCTCAAAGATGACAGGAAGTCAGAAAAGCCTTTGAGAACGAGCATCCAGAGAAGAGGCACCACGTACCTGCACAAGCTCCAAAGATATACAGAGGACACACGGACTGAAATGAACAGGAAGATGTGAGGCCAGCGGTCAAGGAGCAGTGCAAAGATCAGAGAGAACACTGCAGCTAGTTCTTGAGGCCACACAGCACCTCCGCTGACATGTCTATCACTCGTCCCATAGTTAAAACCCTTTATTTATGCAGTGGTGCATACAGGTGAGATAACCGCTCTAAAACTTGTAAAAACTGGACCAATTTCCACTGGAATCCATTATACATTATTGAAGAAATGATCTTTTGGAGACTTTTTCCCCTTGCCACTTTGTTTCAAGGGAACAGACAGAATTTAAATAAAACCTGAGGTGTATGTTAATGTCTTTCATAAAGGATAGGATTTCATTAAAATCAATCAAAATCTTCCAAAGTCACTAAAACACAGGTTTTAAATGTGAAATGCCAAATGCTTAAGTTGAAACAGATACCTTTCTTAATTTAGCAGATTAAATACAGTAACATGATCAGAGACAAGGCAAAGGAATTCTGGAGGTAAACCGAAGCAAAATCAAAGATTGAAACTAAAGCAGCTAAAAGATTGGAGATTCCCTGATGACAGACAAAAATATGGCCTCTTTGGGTCTTCAATCTCTTGGTTATTAACAGCAGACAATGCCACATCAGTCACCAAGCCTGAACCAAGGACCTTTGCCTGAGGTTAGTTTCCAAAGTATCCACTCAGCACATTCACATTCTTAAATATGATGTTCCCTTTGCTATTTTTCTCCACCTGACTTAAAGCAGGTTGTAATGTTAGGAGAGAGCTGCCTTCTCCCAAGGTGAATGCAGGCAGCCTGTGGTGATAAGCAGTTGCACATAGGCTCACAGGCAGATCTACTCCCATCCAGTGACCCCTCAAAGCAAGTGTCCAAGGGTCAAATAGCAATGAGCCATTTCTTCAATAGAGCATGGTTTCAAAAGCAGAGAATGCAGAGAGACAAAAACAAGAAATGGGAGAGAAAAAGCCTCTACCTAGGCTATATCTAAGGGGCCAACACAGCGACTGGGCTGCCTACGCATGGGAGAACATGGGTCTCCCCTGTGGCAGCTGCAAGGGGCCATGTGGGGAAGTAATTATAAAAGGAATCATAATTACCTCCGATATGACAAGAAAGCCTGCAAGACAGGGAGTTCTGTCAAAGCCCATAATTCTTGCAAATGAGCAGCAAGCCAGAGTGATACAAGCCCTGCCTCACGCATAACACAGGGGTCCAAGCGTAGTACCTTATGGGTGATGCCTAACCAGAAAGGACTGCTTGTAGTGGGGACAGTGAGATCTTGGGAGCTATACAGTCTTGTGTCCCCTAGAGATAGAAGCAGAAATCCAATCTTTATGCCTGCAAACTACACACAGGGGCTTGGCCAGAGTGGGAGGCTTGAGAGGATACAGGGGAGCAGGGTATCCTGGGGAGAATATTGTGGAAATGTGACATTCCCTAGGTGTTTGACAGGTGGAGGCAGAAGCAAGGGCTTTCCTAGGGGACAGGTAGGACAAGCTGAGTGCCCAACCCCAAAAATTCCTATGCTGAAGTCCTAACTCACCAGACCTCACAGTGGGGCTGCATTTGAGAAAAGGTTTTCAAAGAGGTAATTAAGTTAAAAGGAGGTCAGCAGTATAGGTCCTAATCCAGGAATGGGGATCATCCAGCCTGCAAGACACATAGGCCCACAGAATTATGTGGCAACAACTTCTCACTATGTTTATGAGCTGCCTCCAGTGATCAGAGAGAAGCAATTTTAGTCATCATATTGGGTATGAATTAAGTAAATCTTTTACCAAATACAGCAGGTCAATCTTTAAATTGAAAATTTCGTATGTCCCACAAATGATGTCATTCCTACCCCTCCCATTATGACTGGTGTCCTCATAGGAAGAGGGGAGACCAGGTGAAGACATATGGTGGAAAGGGCCACCTGCAAGCCAACAGAGAGGCCCTGGGAGAAATCAACCTACCTTGATCTTGAACGTGGGCCTACAGAACTATACGAAAGTACATGTCTGTTATTCAAGCCACTCAGTCTGTGGTACTTTGTTGAAACAACCTCAGCAAACTAATACAAGGGCACAAGGCAGACCAAGAGCTGGGAAAACGTAAGACAAACTGAGTAAGTTCATTTAGCCCGAGATTAGGAAAAAGGAGCAAAGCTAGAAAAGTTAGTTGAGGGTCAGAAAGTTGATCTACATTCTATAGGCACTGGCTTCAAGCGGGGGAGTGACTTGAATCTGACCCTGGCTCTCATCAACTCCTGCTCTGCTGGCAAGGTGCGGAGGGGAAGAGACAGGCAGGCAGTCAAAGCAAACCTTAGAGATATGAGAACATGAACTTAGGTTTGAGCTGGGATGTTGGGAGGGCAGTGACACCACTAACCAAGATAGTAGAAATTTGAGGAGGAACTAAATAGGCTGAGTTTGCAAGGCAGAGTCCACCCCACCTCTTTGTTTCCTGAGAGGTGATGACATTACACTCTGCCCCAACATGACTGAGCTCATAACCACACGTTTGCAAACAACTCCTTTTCTACTTGAGGCCCCAGGTTTGCAAGCAGTGATTTCTTTTTTTTTTTTAACTAACCAAATCTAATTCACTTTAACCAACCAGCATCATACTCTAGTACAGTGGCCTTCAGAGAGAAATCCAAAAAGTTGGAAGAAGGCCTGAATAGACAACACAACTCTCAGGTGCCCCACACTCCTGAAAGGTCAAGCCTCCCATTTCCATTTTCATGAAACAAAACAGAGAACCTCCCATCAAGTTGTTGGGACATTCTGACATTTGCAATTGACGAATTGCAAAAGTTGAAGCAAGAGTCGACCATGAGGGAAAGAAGCAGGTGGAAGGTAGCTTTTAGAATGTTGTAGTCTTGGACCACTTAAAAACATAAAAATCACTTTCAGCACGCCTTCTTCAGAAGGAGAAAAACATCTGAAAGCATTACCTATTAGGGGAAAAGAACTTGTATAAATCATTTTGTTTCACGCTCCGTCATTTACTCAGCACAGGTTTAATTTTAAGCCAGCAAGAACACCACATACGTACTGTCAGGAAAAGTTCTCTTTCTCTCCAGGCCTGATGGGTGACTATTGTAATGTAAAACCCTTGGATTTAAATAACACAAGCAGATTCTGTTATGAGGAGAAAGGTTTATATTTTGTCGTCTTTTTACTTCAAAGGAGCCCAGATATCAAACCATGAATTACCTGAAACAATACACTTCAATGATCAGCCCTTGATGGTTTCCTTAGGAAAAAGACTACTTGTCTGAGGAGGAGAACTTCACTCAGAAACCCTTCCTTCTCAAAATTAACATTGATTAGGAAACCAAAGAGGAGGAGGAGGCCTTGCTTCCCCAGGGTCCTCCCTGCCTCAAAGCATAAATTCTCAACTACCCTGCACCTGTGTAATCTCCACGGAGAGGTACCCAAGAGGTCTCTAATCTCAAGGAGAACCATCTTCCCAGAAAACACAAAAAGGAAGCAATTAAGGCCAAAGGAGAAACTCAAGGAGACAGCCTCTTGGGTCTTCAATATTCCATTAGGCACTTAGCCAGGACCAGCTCACCGCACCTTCCCACGATTTCCCAACATGGTGTTCTCCAAGGATCCCAACAACAGCCTAGGAATCTCACTTACATGTCGTCACACGACACGTGGAGTCTCTCCTGAGGTATTTTTGAAAATGACTATGTGTCGGGTGCTGGGCTAGAAATAAAAGAATAGTTTCTAGCCGAACATGGCAGTGCACATCTGTAATCCCAGCTACCTGGGGGCTGGGGCAAGGGATGGCAAGTTTGAAGTGAGCCTGGGAACTTAGTAAGAGCCTATCTCAAAAATAAAATTTAAAAACGGCTGAGGGTGTAGCTCTGTGATAGAGTGTTTGCCTAGCATGTACTAGGTCCTGGGTAGGATCTTTAGGACTGAATGGGAAAAAAATAAAATAAAAAGGAGAGAGGCAGGAAACACGGGAAGAAGAGAAGGAGAAAGGGGGAGAGAGAGGGACGGATGGACAAAATAATTTCCACCTTCAGTGATCCCTGTGTCTAATAGGCAGGCAGCATCAAACAGCAAGGCTGACCCTAGAGTGTCACCCACATCACTGAAGAGACAAGTATCAAAGGTTAGACCCACGCAGAGGATTAGGAACAACTTCCTGTACACAGTGACACAGGTGAGGATCTTGGGAGGTTGAGCGACAAGAACAAATTTATCAAATTAATTAACTATTGTGTCACACATGCATGTATGCACGCACGTGCATGCACACACACACACACACACACACACACACACATCATCATCATCATCATCATCATCAAATGAAGGGGCCAGCCCTCAGGAAAGAGGACATGATACAAAGTAAAATGGTGTTACAGTGAGAAGCTTAGGACATGTCCCACTTTCGCTACCCTCCAAGAAAGTCTAAAGCAAACTGCTCTGTGCCCAATCACCTGGCACAGAACTGTACTGCTTTTGTCTGAATGCTTATTTCTGCCTCTCAAGGGTACTATGTTGAAATTCTAACCCCAAGTCTCCCCACCAGGAAGTGTGGCCTTCGGGAGGTGAGTAGGTCTTCAAACAGAGTTCTTAGGAATGGATTAACCTTCTTATAAAAGAAGCCAGGAAAAGAGACCCCTAGTCCCTTCGACCATGAAAGAAGAAGGAAGAGAGTAACCTAGGAGGCTGTGGGCCCTCACAAGACACCAATCTACTGGCACTATGATTTTGGACTCCCCACGCTCTAGAAGTATGAGAAATAAATTTTTGTTGTTTATAAGGACCAAATCTATGGGATTTTGTAGTATTTTCCCTAGCAGAATTAAGATGCAAACAAAACCAAGACTCACTTAAAGAGCACATAGCACTCACTACCCTACTTCCTCATTATGACATCTCATCCACTCACCAGGTTGTTGTGTACCACTCACAGAAGTCCTCAATCTGAAAGGATTTTGGGTAACATAAATCATCTAACCATCAGAAGAGATGGCAGTACAATGGGACCAAAAAAAACAGATGTAACTTTACATTCTCAGTTCTACCACAAGGAACCTAAGTGTGGTTGACAGATCAGGATTCTTGGGCCCCATCTGATTACTGAATCAAAACTCAATGGTACGTAGATCAAGAATTTGCGTTTCCAGCAGTCCCAGGTAACACTGATGCTGATACGATGCAGCTTGAAAACTACTGCTTTAGGGGACAGTTTCCTTGGTCTCTCATCATCCTGAGATGATGAGGATCACGATGACATAAAAAGCAGCAGCTGCTAATACTTACTGAGCAGTGACCTTAAGCCAGACACTGCATAAGCCTCTACAAGCATCATCTCATTCAATCCTCTGAACCAGCATTCCACAGATGAGGAAACTGAGTACAATATCACAGCAACAAATCTCTGTAGAAGTGACACTTGAGCCAGAGAAGTCTGCCTGGGCCACTGTTCCCAAGCCTACATTCTGCAGGTGTGCTTGCAACTCCACCTCCAAACGCAACCTGGTGATTCTAGCAAGAAACTGGCATGGGGCTCTGAGAAGTCTTCATGTCCACAAAGCCCTGAACCTAGGAAACCCAGCACCTTCCCACACATGCTTACTTTCAGCAGCATTTACCATCTCATTGTACAATGTCCATCTCTATCGTTCCTTTAGCTCTCCAGCACTCCCCTCTGCCTCTACACAGCACCCACAGCCTTGGCAGTCTTCACCCATGTCCCAACTACAATGAAGCATGCTGGCTTCCAGTTTGGTCCCACGTTGGTCTACAACTACTATGACTGCAAACTCACTCTTCTTTTACCCAGTCTCATATCTCTAGCCAAGATCTAGGTCGCAGCAAGACCTGTGCAGCTTCCAAGGCTCCCCCAAAGAATCCAAGGGCAAAACACACAGAGAACAAAAAGGGGTCCAAAACCCTAGACTAGTGTACAAACCAAACACCTTGCTAAGTACACCTGACCTAGCCTGCGAAGTTAAAGGTGTCTAAATCATGGCAACCTCCACCTGACACCAAAGCCCTAGGAATCCTAAACTTCCAAGCCCAGGTCACCTGATTCTCAGGTCTGGTCACATCCCCCACTTCCTGCCTGCTGCTAAGACCTAAGCAAGAGAGGAAAACCGAAGGACAAAGACAAGGAACAGATGTGGGGCTTTGCTCTGGCTCAGAGCAGAAGCAGCCTCAAGATGTTTTTCCTCCTCTCCACCTCGTGTCAATGCCTGACCCCCGCTAAACTGCAGAGATCAGTGTTTGAAATGAAAAGCACATGCCACGTGCAGGGATGACTACATTTTTCCCTTCAGATTCAGCAGTATACAGGAGGCGTTTCCACCCTCACAAGGGAAACTATCCAACAATTCACTCACGAAGCACCTACTGTATACCTTGTACTATACTCTGATCACTAAGGGAAATGGATAAGAAGAAATGGTCCCTGTCCAGGAGTGCTGACATTTACACACCATTTACTTTCTCTTGCCTGGGCTTGGGTAACTTTGGGCAAACTACTTAACCCCTCTTCACCGCAAGGTGGGGATAATAAATCCTACCACAAAGGGTCGTCATGACAGGAGCGGAAGAGCTTGGAACAGGAGGTCATAAATGGTAGAGCTCCTTGCCTCCTTTCTTACTCAATGATAGGGAGTGAGAATGCATATGACAACACAGAATCCGATATCAAATTGAAGATTTCAGGGTATGTGGGTGAAGGTGAAACTGCTGTCAGCAGAGGAGCCTGGAAGGTTTAAGGCTGAACAGCATTAAGCAGAGAAGATCTGGACAAGGGGAAGGCAGGAAACATTCTAGGAAGAAAAAAAAGAAACAGACTTGGGACAAGGAAATAAGATGAACAAATGAGTCAAACCGAAGGGACTGGGGCAGGTGGCTTTTGCTCTCCCTGAAGGACAGACGGCCTGGCCTGAGGAAGCCTGAGGGTCAAAGACAAAGAGCCCAGCTCTCCTTCCGTGAACTTTCCCTGACACAGAGATTCCCCCAAACACCTGAAGACCCCCAGAAGGCTACATCTGTGCCAAGCTGATTGCTCATTTCGGGGATACAGGGGCAGTCTCGGAACTCTCCACTCAATTTCTAACATCAAAGACATTAGAAATAAATATTCACTATTTCAGGGACTGGTTTACATTAGAAGACATCAGTACGGAGAGAAAAACCATGTAGTCATTTAAAAAGATTATCATGAATACTATAGAAACACAAAAAATGCTTTTGACATGTTAAGTGAAAAATGGCAGAACTCAGAACAATGTGGGTACCATTAGCAAGAGACGTGTTTGGTGACGAAAGCAGGCTCAGAGAAGAACCCAGTTCTAACACGGACTGTACCTTAGGAATTGTAATTCCTTAGGCAGGTATTGCCTCCCTTTCTTTGAGAGTAAAGGGAAGTAATATAATGGATCTTCTGGAGTGACCAAGAGTTTTAATGGCTGGCTCATAGCTAAAGTTCAAGGGCCCCCCCACCCCTACATCATGTATGCTGGGTAAAACACAACTCTCTGGATGCAATTATAGTGATTTTAACAGAATAAAAGGTGTGCCCATTTAAACCCAGAAAAAAAGTGAAGGAAGGCACTGTATCTTGCTTATTGCCACATCCCCAGAACTCAATAAAGCAGAACTAAAGTGACAGGATTACAAGTGGCTTATTATTGCTACTACATGTAGTTATTTAAAACCTAGGGGGGAAAATGCCTGTCTCTAGCAAACAAAGACAACCGGGCTTGATCAGACCATTTCTCCTACCTGGACACCAGCTTCATCGTTCAAAGCAGAGAGCTCAAAAGACCAGCAGCAGCTCACACCATGGTCATGCTGGGCTCAAGGTGATGACTCAGTGAGGAAGGCCAAAGTTTTCAGGCCCTTCCAAGTCAGGAACAAATCCTGATCTCAACCCCTCCAAGTATGAAAAGACTAGATGAGGCCTGGCTTGAGCAGCCAGTGCCAAGGCCTGAAGATGTCCTAACCATCATCCAGAAATGACTCATCCTTGTCCTGCAGATGGACTCCCAGCTCATGCACTCTGGGACATGGCTGTTCTAGTGGACAATCAGCAGGTCTACTCAGACCTGGAGCACCTACCTGGAAGGATCTACCTGCAGAGTTGAGCTCTGAGTCACGCAGGCCACCCAGGAGCTAGAAAGGGAAGACGTTACCCATGTCACAGCCAGCAAAACCAGCCACCTGCTATGAATGCTTGTTCAGTCTCTGACAAGCACCTCAAATCCTTCTGCGTGACTCAGCCTCCTCCACAACTACTGCTGTCCTTCAGCTTCATGTTCTGACCTTCGCTGACACACGCAAGCATATGCAAGCTGGCCAGAACTCATCCTAACAACTTCATTCTCTCACATAAAGGCTTCAGTCCTTGTCACTAGGCCATGTTAATGGTGGTAGAAGAAAAACCAGGCAGGCACTAGAGTCTCAAGGAAAAGAGGAGAAAGTATTACAAAAGGAAGTGTGCCTAAGCGCTCCTGAAGACAAGCCTTTGGACTTCTCCCCATTGCAAGATTTAGGGTTGGTGCTCAAAAGATGACAACCCACAGCACCCAACACACAACCAAGAGGAGACAACTCCCAGAGACCAAGGCCAACCACTGAACGTAGCTGGAAGCTCACAGAACAGTAACAGTGGTCCCTGTTCCTAGAAGGCCGCCCATACCCAGTCTTCGTGCCGAATCCCTCAGTTCACGTCAGCCTCCAGATTATTCTACAGAACAAGCATGGAAGCAACTCCCTTTCTCTCTGCACACCTCCAGCACTGTTCTGAAACTCCAAGAAAAGGAAATAAATTGCTGACTACCCTCACGCCACTCTGTTCTTTTCACTGTCCACTACTGGATATATACGATGCACCTGCACACACACACAAAGCCAGCACAACACCCAGACATGACCTCAGGATACAAACAATACCAACACAACCAAAGTCACTGGACACGTGTTGAGGGGATGCAGCCCATTACTGGGGTTCTGGCTGGGCTCAGGCTCCCTGAACCTCTTTGCAACCAGGCCCCGGAAGCTGCCCAGGCTTATGGTCCAGTCGGGGAAGGGTAAAGCTAAGGCAAATACCTAAAGGCATTTCAATGGATGATGTTCCCCCACTGACTCACTGCTTCTCCATTGCAACATGCTCTCTATAAAAGCCATTTTCCTCTCACAGGATCTGCTTGGGCAACATGTGATGTCATCATAAATCATTTCTCTCTTTTTTTCCTTTAAAATGTCAGCAGATTTCTTAGAGTTTCTAAAAAGCCATGAGAGCCAGCGCCATCTCCCAGTTTTGGCAGGGAAAGCCGTTTTCTTTCCCAAGACGTCTGTCTTCACTTTTTCCTCTTGCTCTCCCGTAGGAGTGCTACGGAGATAAAGCCTTGAAGAGTACAGAAAGTCACAGAAAGCAGCTATGAAAAAAGCTTTCCTTTCTACCCCTTCCAAAGGCAGGCTCTTTCTCTTGCTCCCTTTTTTCCTTACATCCTATTTTGGTGCACTTCCAGGGGAAGCAAATGTATAGCAAGCACTTTTAAACAAGGTCTAATACAATCCATGCCTCCAAGACACGGATGCCATTAATCAGAACGAAGGCTTTGTGTGAGAGAGGCCACAGACTGGATGGGCGCCATGGACCAATAATGCAGACAGGCCCTACCTTCCCACCCCACCCCTCCCAGGGGGTTTGGCATTCATTCTTACAACTCTACCCTCCTCTAAATTCTGGGCCCAACACTTCCCCAAAGATCTTTCGCAAAAACCTTATACCACAGGAGGAAAGAAAGTTTCCTTTCAGTACAAGTTTGCTGGACTAAAATGAAATCATTACCGTCTCTTCAGCTGTACAACCTCAAGAGACAAGACAAAAAAAAAAAATCCCAACTAACTCTAATACACAACAACTTACAGTGCCATGGGCAGAGGGGAACAGTCTAGCTATGGTGTGTTTGTTTGGTTCTACTGAGTGGCTCTTGAAGCAAGTCCACCAATAAACTGGAAGGATTCTTCCCAGAAAGAGCTGTGATTAGAGACAGTGATCAGCATGTCCTCTATATGCAATGACCACACAGTGAGGAAGAACAGAAGATAGAGCCGGATTCCTAATAGCTTTTCATTTTACATTCTTGTCCCATAGCCAACAGTATTTACCCTTCTCCCAAGTCCTGTACCTTCTCCAAAAAATAATCCAATTACATGAAGGCAACTGGACCAAAGGAACTTGTATATGAAGGACTACTCAACCATGTATGCCAGGAGTGGGAAACATCAGGCTGCTGGGCCATATAGAGGCACAAAATCATTTGGTCTGGCCTGACAAGGCCTCACCAAAGAGAAGCAGTTTCAGCCATCACATTAGAGGTGAGATAATTCAATGTTTCACCAAGTACAGCAGGCTAATTTTTAAGTTGGTAATTTTGTATGGCTTGCAAATGATGTCATAAATATCCAAATGGACCTTGGCAAAAAAAAAAAAAAAAGTTTCTTACCCCTGATCTATGTGAAATCACCTGGAATTGTCATGAATGCCTATAAGCACCCTCCCATCTCTTCCCTAAAAAACCAGCATTTACCTGGCCCAAAATGCCCGATACTTTACCACCGGTCTATGAGTAATCACTGGAAACACTGCTCGGAGATCACAACATGCCAGTGTCAGGCATCTTCATTAAGAACAAACAAGCAGTCAACGAGAGTGACGAGAAAGGAGAAAGTGGGTAGCACAGAGCAATACAAAACTGGGGCAGGTAGAGAACTCTGATCCTGATGTCTATCACAGGACCATCTCTAGTCCCCAGTTTCTCCACACAAAGTGGGCCATCTAAGAGGACCCCAGCACATCATACACCTGGTGAGGAGGTCAGGGGGCACACTCTTTGCTATCCCTCCTCTTTCTTACTACCCTAACTGGCCCCAGTTCCTTATCCTGAAGAAAGGTTAAAAGTGGGAGAAGCGCAGGAAGAAAAGAGAAGAACAGTAACAGTGGTCCCTGTACCTAGAAGGCTGCCCATACCCAGTCTTCGTGCCGAATCCCTCAGTTCACGTCAGCCTCCAGATTATTCTACAGAACAAGCATGGAAGCAACTCCCTTTCTCTCTGCACACCTCCAACACTGTTCTGAAACTCCAAGAAAAGGAAATAAATTGCTGACTCCCCTCACGCCACTCTGTTCTTTTATAGCCCACTATTGTATACATACCCGCACACGCACACACACACAGAGCCAGTGCGACACCTGGACATGACCTCAGGGTACAAACAATGCCAAAACACAAAGTCACGGGACACATATTGAGGGGATGCAGAGGAAATGCAGCCAGCGCATGCGGTTCTGAGCACAAAAAGCAGAGGTGTTACCGTGCACCATCTTGAGCACCAAGGACAGTAACTGACGAAACACAGAAACTTCATGTGTGCGTGCCCCAGAAGCCAGAGGCCACGATAGCTCAACGCTGCCCTGGCCAAGAAATAGCAAGGAGGGAAGCCTCCCCCGAGGACAAGCAAAGCCTTGCCTCCAGTTGCTTCCCCTTCTGCTTGGAAAGTTCTCCTCATCCCCCTGCCCATTTGCCCGCTAATTCAGATCAACCATCTCATCTTCGCAGACTGAACTCAAACATGTGTCCACTCCAGGAAACCCTCTGCACGCCCTCAGGGTCAGTCAAGGTTTCATCCTGCCTCTGGGTTTCCATCACCTACTGCCACATGGCCCCACGGCTGGAGTGTGAGTCATTTCTGTGTCTGACAATGTTGGGGCCCCAGGCCTGGCAAACTAAGAGTATTAGTAACAGTTGAATAAATAAATTGAGTAATGGAAAAAAAAACAACAACAACAAATTAAACTGAATTGTTTAAGTTTTGGATTTTGTTAGTTTTCCACCCTTTTTTTTCCTTTCATAGATTTATGTGAGGATTTCTCAATTAAGAAAGAGAGGGAGGGAGAGAAACTCCAGGAAGGAAGGGATGGCTTTTAAGTAGAACTCACATCAATTATGAGACAGGTTTATTCAGTAAGGAGTGCTTCCTCTCTTTGATTAATAAACTTTTTGGAATCTTCCACAGAGCTAGGCCACACTACCAGAGATGGAAAATCATGGTGTAAGAGGGAGGTGGGCACAGCCTCATTTAGCCAAGGCAGTCCCAGCCCTCTCCTATGGGGAAGAATGAGTCTTGAACTTGTACACTCTCTGGGTAGTATGAGGTGGCTTCAGTGGAGGAAAAGAGGCTGTTGGTAGAGGCATCAATGGTTGCACAACAGCTCGAAGCTGAAGTTAAATCACCAATTCCCATAGCACCCAAAGACAGCAGGGAGCAACTGAAGGAAATCACCAAGGCCAACAGTATAACAAAGGCTTCCCCCACAATCCAGCCCATCCCCACAATTTCTGCTTCCATCCCTATGAGGCCAAAGCAAGTGAGGATGGGAGAGGAATAAAAATCTCTCCCCAAATCAAGCTATGACCCTTCAATCCTCTCCCACCCACCACCTTATTCCTACCTCTTAAAGTCTCTCAGGCTCACTTCTGGAAAATTTCAAAGTCACCACCACCAAACCCTCTGATGCACAATGGCATTTAATAATTGCCTATGGTTCTCGCCTGGGAAGCCAGGCAAGCACCCACAATTCATTACATGTGTGACCTTTCCAGCCCTTAGCCCCCAAATGATTTTCACTCACTTTAATCTGAGTCCGATTCAAAACAGAACTGCTGTCAGCAGCCTGAATTCTGTAACCCCATAGATGGGCAGTGCCTATGGCTAATCTTTTAGTGCCTTAATCATAAAATGCAGGACTTCCCCAGCTGTTTTTCACCCAAATAGCCAGAAAGAAAAGGGGCATGAGCAGGGTGTGAAAAATGAAGAATTATGAACTCCAAAGTAGTATTTCACTAAGCCGGATTGAACACAAAACTTTAACTGTGCTCTCTGCAGTTAAGAGGTCATTTTATAAAAATCCGAAGATCAAGAGACTCCTGCATTCTGTCCATCTCCCAAGGGAGCCAGGAGGGAGGAGGGGATGAGGACTCCGATGAGCTAAAACCTGAGAAACTGGGACCACTTCAGACTTCTGCAACATGATGCCGAGTGCGTTCAACAGGTCTACAAGTGCACCACATTAGCCTAAATTTAGTGGGTGTTAATTGAAATCAGAGCTGCAGTCGTTACCACCGACATGTTTCTAAATACTACCCAATAAATTTTTGTCTGTTTCAGATTCCCTGTGACAGCTGGCAATGAAAGCCTAAAAGAAGGCACATAAATGGTCTTCTCCTGTACCAAGTCACAGAGTGTGACACAAAAGAATGTCTGCACAGGAGTCTGGCCCGCTTCTGCACACCCAGACGTGTATGCAGATAAACGTAGCACACATGGCAAGTTCACCTATTCTTAGGAAATGAGCAAGAGGCACATGCAAGGACACAGGTGTGCATTCTCTGAGCTCCGGAAACTCACTTGCACTAACACACGCACTCCAAAGAAAGGAAGCGGTCCTCTCTGTGTGACAAAACCCTCCAGCTGATAGTGCGAGGGGCCTCTTCTGACAGGTTCTTTCCCTTCCTTTCTGTCTGGCTTGCCTCATTCGTGTCAGGTAAGTAAGTCTTGTTTTAATTTGGGGGGAAAAAAAGAAAAACAAAATTAAAATCTCCTCCAGAACAGAGCATATGAGGGTCAGCCAGGAAAAGGTCTAACGTACACAGAATCTGGGAGGAGGCTACAGCCCGGAGGAAGAAGGGAAAATTCTAGAAAAAGAATCAGCTTTCCTGAGATCCCTTAGAAAAATGCCAGCTTCTTCCTCTCAATTACTCACTAACTTATTATGAGTTTGTGTCAAAAGAAAAGAGATGGTTTTGTGCTCTCTGGCTCATTAAAGGCTGAAAGAGAAAAGAAAGGGAGGGGTGTGCCTGGCCAAGGGCTGCAGTTTACCCTTCCTTGATTCTCTTGATGACAAGTTGAGGAACTTCCCCAGGTCGCAGCAGTATTGTCTAACTTTGCCGGGGATCTTTTACATCTAAATATAAGGTCGCAGTCAGCTTCCAGGGCTCCGCACCAGGGCCAACCTTGGAGGCAAATATGTGTACCCATTCCTAATGTGCCAGAGGACGCCACTGCAGCTCTAGTACCATGCCCTCCCTCCTGGAGTTTCCTTCCTGTCCCATCACCCTGATTACTCAAATGAGTACCAGCTAAGGATCCCTGGAGCTCTTCTTGGTAAACTCTCCCCTTCCTCTCCCTTCTCTTCCACTCTCCTCTCCCAATCCATTCTCTCCCCAGACCCTAAATATACAACTTACAAATGTGTTCACCTACCACACGCCCAAACAACAAGTGCACGTGTAGGCTTGCTACATGCCTATCCTTAGACGCATCACTCACATGCACAAAGTATGATCAAAATATACAGCTAATGTTTACACTTTCTAAAAATTATTACGGTAAAAGACACATTAGTCCTCAGTAATCCTCCTCAAAATACTCTCCTCATTGTGAACAAATCAATCCCTACCTTTTGCCACTTTCAGAAGCAGTTCTGCAAGTCTTCTTTCATGACTATCTTTTTTTTTTTTTTTTTTTTTTTTTTTTTTTGAGCCAGGGTCTCACTCTGTAGCCCAGGCTGGTCCTGAACTCACTATGGAGTCTAGGCTGGCCTTAAGACTCATGGCAATCCTCCCGCCTCAGCCACCCAAAGCCTGGGATTATAGGCGTGTGCCACCACACCCAACTTATGTGGTGCTGGGGAATCGAACTAGGATACTTAACACTTGACAATAAAACCAGGCAAGTGCTTTAACCAGTGAGCCATTCCCCTAGCCCTCTTTCTTGAGTGTCTTTAACTGTGCTTTCAAGGCTGGCTCTACGCATTGAGTCAGTTCAAGGCATTTACTGTACATGGTCATTTTGAGTTGGGGGAAGAGTCAGAAGTCACACAGTTCCAATCCAGCGAATAAGGTGGATGAGGACACATTTTAATGTTTTTACAAGCCTGCATTTCTATTGAATGACACTCAGTAACAGCATTCGCTATAATTTTTCATCACATCTTGTCAAGACATTCATGAATAAAGACTTCCAAACTGTCTCCAAAAGTGTCAAGAATGATGGGTGTGTTCAAAGTGAAGGGGAGTATTTGGAGGCAGATTAATGGCAAAATGACTTTTGCTATAGAAAATTTTTTTTAATTTAAACAGTCACCATATATTTTGATCACACCTCATACACAAAAACACACAACTTCTGCCAACTCTTATCAGTACATGCCCTCCTCACCACATAACAAGCACAGGTGCACAGTGCACAAACCCTACCACCCACAGACTCTTCCAGAGAACACAAGATTTAGGAGCGTGGCCTGCCTCCACCACAAGAAAGCTGGGAAAAAATCAAGAGATGCCAGCCTCCTCTGAAGGAGTAAGAAACATTTCTACAGAAGAAATAACTCCTTGATGTAGAAGTCTTCCAGAACAGTCAGTCCAGTCCACCTCAGCACACAAAGACTTCCTTCTTCCCATAATTCCACACTGTCTCCAAGAGCCTTCAGATGCTCCACAGGGAGAATGAGCTCAACTCCACAGTACTTGAGCTGGGCCAGCCAAGTAGCAGGTCAGCATCATCTGGGCAGCTGTGAGAAATGCAAATCGTCTGATCCAACCCCAGACCTACCAAATCACACAGGACATCTGAACAAGCTCCCAGGGGACCACTGAATACACTCAACTTTGGACATCTCTCTCAGAGGCGGCCTGTCCTTTCACAAAGACAGGCCCACCTGAGATCACCTGTCTTCAACACTCCAGATTCAGGCTCTCCAGTTCAGGCTGAAATGGGGAGACAAGGGTACAGAAGTTCACCACCATCAGACTGACCACTTCCTCCCTCACCAGTGATAATATGAGTTGTCAACAGAGCCTCAGATGTCCAGACCTCACCTCCATCTCTCCACCCACCAGGAGTCCTGTGACACTAGCAGTTTTCTCCTCACTAATTGTCTCATCACTCCACAACTGCTGTTTTTTATTTCATTATGCTCCTCATCAGTCTCAGATAGAAACATAACTGAAAAAGAAATTGCAGGGGAACAATTTCCGTATCCCAGAACACATGCAAATCAACACCCGAGCATCCTACCTGGAATGTTTTTATTGAGACAATTCTGTGCTTGTCGGAGAGATGACCTTATAATAAATAAATTCATATCTTGCAAAGGTAGATTTATCTCCCCACCTTACAAAGCTAATTATACCAGCACAACATAACATTTTCCTAAATGCCTGATAACCTCATCCTGTTACTCAGGAAATATTATTTTTAAATAGGTGTGATAGATACAAACTGAAACACTCGGATTTCAATTCCAGCCCCAATTCCCGAATCCCCTCTCTGAGTAATTTAAGGACTTCCTCCAGATAGTTTTTCATATTCTCTTAACTGACATTTTATCTTTATACAGTATCTCACAGAATGAGCACGCACTAAGACAATGACAGCCAAGAAGGCTTGTCATTTCTCATTCCGACAAAGACAGATGTCTTACACTGGCTTATGCCAATAATAGATCCAACAAAAAACAAAAGAGACTACACCTGCCGCTGATGTAAAGGCACCAATTCACATTTGTGACACTCATTTGTCAATTAACAGATTCCTTCCATTGTTGACACAGGAGACTTAAAAGATGTGGGCTCGAATGTGATGAATTAAAAAAGACAGATGAGTAAGCTATGAGCTGCAAAGTAATGCTATAATGTGCTTTAGATATGAATATCAACTGACACCCCTGACAGGCCATACAAGGTTTTATTTCATTTTGCACTGTATCCAGGCTTCATACTTTGTCTTCTTTGTTCGCTTTTCATCAAGCTCCTAACATCTCATTCTGACAGCCAGAGACATTTAAGGCACTTTCGTTTCAAATGCAAGTTAGCGTACTTGATTTGTCATTAAAATGCAAAACGATGGCTGTTGCAGGTAAATGCAGGTATGCTTAAAAGGTTGGATCTGCAAGGAAAGCTAAAAACGACCGGTTTCCATGCTTCCCCTCCTTCTCCATCATGACAGCCTTCAGCCTTCCAGGTCTTGGCATGGACACCCACTTGGGAAAAGCTACCCAGAGGCAGCATCAGAGGCTTTCCCTCCCAGAAGTGGCTGGAGATGACCTATACTCTCAAAGTGAATCAGACCTGAGCGAAGAACAGTTGTGTCCCTACAAGGTGCTTCTCACTCAGACCAGCAAGTTTTCCCATATTTGCACCAGTGTAAGAGCACACTACCACTTCTGTCTGTGATGAAAATGTGTGGACAGGCTGACCCCTTCTCCAACTCTCACAATAAAGGAGAAAATTCCAAACCCTTGGACTTTCCACAAGGGAGATCAACAGCAAGCCAGACAGAGGTGTTAGGGTGAAGGACACACGACATCAAAATATGGCACCTTGGCATTTGAGAAGATCCCAGAAACAGGAGGGTCTCTCTGCCCTTTTCCCACACACCCCCCACCCCCGCTGAAACAGGCCACAGACCCTCACTTGAGAGGACAAAAGGAACATTCTTATATTTGAAGACACAGGAACCCTGAAGAATCTGAGTGGGCCTGGCTAAATTCACCCCGCTGATTACCGCTATGTCCACACTCTGTATCCAAATGCACTTCTCCAAAGCTATGCAACTCTCCATCACACGGAGCATCAAAACCACACAGGCTTCCCTGTTTCCTTGGGTCTTTGTTTCTGAAGGTTTTCATGCCATGTAAAATTTATACTAAATACATTTGTATGCTTTTCTCTTATTAATCTGTGATTTGGACCTGTAGTGTGTCTTAGTGGTGGAGTAATTAGCATGCAAAAGGCTCTGAGTTCAAACCCCAGCATGGAATGGGGGGGTGGGGGGGAGGAAGGGATCCGTGGTTCAGCCATGAATCTAGTGAGAGGTTAAGGACAGGGGCTTACTTCTTCCTACAAGGGCTCTATGAAAAGTTGTTTTAATGACCTTTACTTCAGTATTTTATGTTATACTTCAAATGGTGAGAAAATGTGTACATCTCTATTTTTAAACGTAATCTTCAAAAAAATTTTATCATCCAAGAAACCTAAATCTTATAACATTAAGAAGAAATAACCTTTAATCCCAGCACTCTCGGAGGATGAAGCAGGAGGACTGCCATGAATCCAAAGCCAGCCTGGGCTCCATATTGAGTTTGGGGCCAGCCTGGGCTCCATATTGAGTTTGGGACCAGCCTGGGCTACAGAGTGAGACTTTGTCTCAAAAAAAAAAGATATAAAACCTTATATAAAGGCTAATCCAATTTTGTAAAAAATGTATACATACTCAAACATTAATAGTTTATCATTCAGTGATAAAATTATATACGGATTATTCATTTCCTTTTGTAAATTTTTCTGTATTTTCAGATTTGCTGTAACATGAATATACACTACTTTAGTAACCTCAGAAAAAAATTAAGAGGAACTTAAAAGAAATTTTTTAAGTAAAAATTTCTTTGCTCTAACTTTCTATTCCCTGGTGCCAAACTAACATTTGTGCTCTCTGGGCCTAGATGTCCTTTGTTAAAAGAAAGTATTATGATGATGTTTTTCGAAATGTGTCCCATGGAACCCAAAGGTACAAGAATGGGCTTCTAAGTTGATCCAAATGACTAGTTTAAGTTTTAAATTATATTAACTATTTTATGAAAACTGTAATTTAAAATCAACGTGCACTCTCAGATGTATTATGCACCAAAATTAAACACACCGGTGAATACCAACATATTACCTTGTGCTACAAAGTTAATTCATACTGTGCAGATTTCAAAATAGTTCCTTTTTGGATGGTCTAAAGAATAAATTGATATTGCATGATGAGCTCTACAGAGTGGGGGCTTACAGCTACCATTTGCAACTGCTTTACTGAGTGATTTGGCATTCAGCTATTGCACACACTCAGAGGCAAATACAGGAGTAACTGGACACGGAGACCAGGGTACAGCCACATTTTGTCATGAACTTCAGTACCAAATCCAGGATTCCTTCAAAGAGTTTTGTTGCCTTTGCTGACTCACTCTGTTAAAAGTTAATATTAAAACATTTTTATTCTGTAACAGACATTCTATATAAAATTTTGACATGGAATCTGCCCACTATAAAAAGAAAAACACTGGTTCAAACCAACCTAATTGTAAGGTTCTTCATGCACTGTACAGGCTGGCACAGGAGGTTTCAAGCATTGTGCTGAAGAAGGACACCTGAGTCCCTCCTCACACTGCTGGTTAAGGGGTCATGGGGGAATGTGCAAATTACCTGATGTGTAAAAAAGGGATTAAAACCTCAAAATCAGGAGGATTCAACAAGATAGTGCAGTAAGCATGAAACACCCATTAGCTGATGTTTTAGCATCATTATCATTGGTATATATGTGGAAGAAAACAATCGCCCATAGTGGGACATTCAACCTAGCTCAAACAGGTCAAAGCAGCAACAAACTGAAATGCTTTACAAAGTCAGTAAGACAGACTGGGCCCATGGTTAGTCCTCCTGTCTTTCCTCACCATCTGTATCATTCGACTAGCTTATCCTCTGGATCAACAATCTTTCTCCCTTTACGCTGTGTGTTTCATTTTTACAACCCCACTAGGTGAGTACCATTATGCCCCATTTGGAAAACGATAACCAAGATTAAACAATTTGTTCAGTATATCACCAACAATCTGTGGTACATCAAAGGTGAAAGCTCAGTACTCAGGTGCCCTATCTCACGATCTCCTTGCTCTTCTACCAGGCTACCCTCTAGCCAGAACTCCCAGAGCTTCTTGGTCTCTAACAATGGACTCTATGAAACAAACTAGCAAGGGTTCAGTTTTTCATTTAGAAACAAAAAGCAAAGCCAATGATGCCTTAGAGTTATGTACTGCCATGACTCACAAAGCATTTGAGTACAATAACCAACCTACCTCCAGAGTCAACCATGAGGAATGAAGACAGCAGACAACATTCTCTGCCTATAACTGATGAGAAAATAGAGACTTAGGCTCCTAAAGACTGTCCAGATCAATAGAAGTAGCTCAGGACCAAAATATACCTGAAGTGCAGACTAATTATGTCACTGTGCCATGGAGGTTCATAAAGAAATAAAACAAAAAGTTTAATCTAATCTAATTTTCTACAGACTTAGAAAACACAAAGAGGCATCGTCTATTGTGCCTCATTTTACTCTACTTTCTGGGTTGCATTGCTTACAAACTTAAGTTTTGGAGCAACCTTACATCATACAAGTCTATTGGCACCATTTCTCCAATATCTCAGATTCTCCTTAGCCTTTTTTTTTTTACCAACAACACATTTTTAATTGAGGTATGTACTTTTTTATACATAATGCTCTTATACATTTAACAGGGTATAGTGTAAACCTAACTTTTATATCCACTGGGAAAGCAAAATTCTTGTGTGATTTGCTTTTATGTAATTCGTTTTACCCTATCGGTCTGGAAACAAAACCACGTCTTCCCCAAGGTACACCTGTACCCAAGGTCTAGTGTTTTTAATCACCTCTTGAAAAAAATGAAATCAAATATAAGTTCAGGAAGAAAACAAAAACAGCAACAACAGTTGGGGATGGTCTCTTTTCCATGAGCCTGGAAGCCATCTGTGTCTTCTCTGCCCACACCAGACTGCCAAAAAGGGTCCTGAAGTCAAGAATGATTTGAGTTGGGATGGCTGCACGAGGTGACAGCATAGGGCTGGTCGTCAGGCACAGGTGTGTCTATCAGGTATGTACAACCTGACCTTCCCACATTTTGCTCTTCATTTTTTTAATGTTATAATGAAAAAAATATATATTTTTAAGGGAATCTTATTACATATATGTGTACATTACCTATATTAATTACCTTATATTTGACCCAAAAACAGTTCCCCTTCACTCTAAAAGGGAGGTGGGGGGGATGGTAGGCCACAGGTTAGACATGCCTGGTAGATTGTGACTCCTCTATGATCCCCACACCCCTTCGGGAAAGGGCGCGTAGGGATCCAGCCACAGCATTTCTGTCTATACGTGAAGGAAGAACACCCTGCTTGCCATACAAATTTAAGAATGTAATCAAGGGCTGAGGGTATAGTTCAGTGGTTAGAGCACTTGCCTAGGAAACATTAGGCCTCAGATTCAATGCCCCAATACCATACATTAGCTGGGCATAGTGGCGTGTGCGTGTAATTCCAGCACTTAGGAGGTTGAGGCAGGAGGGTCACTATGAACTCTAGGCCTGCCTGGGCTACATAGTGAGTTTAGGAACAGCCAGGACTACAGAGTGAGACTCTGTCTCAAAAAAAAAAAAAAAAAAAACAGTAACCAAGGAAGCTAAAGGATGAACGGTAGTTACCGGATCGTTACCTCTTCTTACAGTAAGCCATTACCATGTTTTTAAAAATCCACTTTCCCAAATGAGAAATCACCAGATTATATATTGTACCATCCAACAAAGGAGTACCTACTATAGTATAACCCTACCCAAGCACCCCAAAAGGGAAGATCCCTTTTTGCAAAAGCTTTTATGTCAATAGCAAACAAAGATCCTACAAAAGCTACCAGCAGAACCAACAAGGTACACATTCTCCCAGGGGAGAATATACCCCTAAGTCTCAGACCTCCAGAAATACAAAGCTGTGGAAGAGTGATAATAAATGCATCTTCTGAGAGATGAGGCTTCCAGCTTGAGTTCCTCCTCTTCTGAATGAGCACCAGGTCTTGCTGGGTACAAAGAAGCATGGTGTGTTATGGCACAAGTCATGGAAGAACTGCATTAGCTGTGACCCTTCTAACAACATAATTGCCATGTATGCATGTCATGGCCAGCACTCATGCCCTGCCGGCCTGCAAAAAGGCTGCCCTCTACCAGCGAGAGCTGGCTTCTCT
The DNA here is from genome assembly GCA_004027205.1 of Ctenodactylus gundi. Taxonomy (NCBI): domain Eukaryota; kingdom Metazoa; phylum Chordata; class Mammalia; order Rodentia; family Ctenodactylidae; genus Ctenodactylus; species Ctenodactylus gundi. Next base: position 55,041 of record PVKB01000828.1, read on the forward strand.
CCGCCAAATGCCTGTCACTGCACAGTGAAGGCTTGCGAGGAAGCTCTCATACCTCCGCCAAGTCCTTACCTGATCAACCACCCACAGCACTGCATCCCAGATAACTTTTTATTCCAGACCACTATAATCACAAAGCACGAGGCCTGTGCCTTCACATATGGGAAAAAGCTTACCCTGCTCTCCAACTTCTCTCCTCCAAAACTCCCAAGTGACCTCTAAGGACATGGGGGTCAGGGTCTTACTATGCCACCAAAACCAAGCCTGATCCCAGAGCCAGTTGCAAGCTGTTAACGCAGTCCAGAAATCTTATGCCAGCAGCCAACTCTGACCTTCTCCTTTAAGTCTGCACATCTAAAACCATCCTGAGTACAAGAATCCACACTAACGTCCCTGCCACTTTATACCGTACTATGCTGTCCTGCGGGTACCTCAAAAGACTCATCTAGAAGCTATCTCAAGGCTTACCTAGGTCAACTCAAGTGTTCTATATGGCTGGCTGGACCCTCTCCTTCAAGTGAGGCACCCCCTACTGCTCACCTACTCAGCAAGAACAAACTTCCCGGTCAGTGACACTCACTGTACTCTGCAACAGAAAGAACAAGATTCTCCAAGTCTGTCGGGAAAAATATGATCATGGCCTTGCACTGTCCTTAGTAATTTCACCTGGATTTGCCTCATCTCCACATGGAGCATGTAGTATGCTTTTCAAGGGAGAAAACAACACATATGTAAGTTTCGGGTCTTAGAGAGTCCAGTATTTGGCCTTCATAGGAACTCTGGTTCCCACTGTCTGAGAGGAGAATATAACAGTATCTGTGTACCTTTGATGAGTAGGAAGGGTTCTTCAAAGAATGGTCCAAGTCTTCAGTGTCTGAGAACATCTCCCAACCCCACTGGGAAGCCATGCTTTCCTGTCCTGAGCCGTTTCCATCCCTGCTTGGCTAGGTGTGTTGCAGGGATTACTAGACCTTGGGGAAAGATGTCCATACCACCCTCCACTAACTCAGCCCAGAGGCATGTGGCAGCTCGAAAGAACATGAGAACTCTACTGCATTCTACAAGAAAATCATTAAGGTGTATAGTTAAATTTATCCCTCTAAGTCATTATTTTGGGACTTCATATCACAAGCTGGAACAAATTCAGCATTCATCAGGGGCAGGGCACTAAACAAAAGAATCTTCAGAAGCTACCACTAGGTTCTTCTGCGCTCTATCTCCAGCTGGGCTGGCTTTTCTTACTGAAGCCCAGCCTCTGAGAACAGACTCAGGACAGCAGTTTGCAACAGCCAACCGTAATTGGGGGGATGGTAGCTGTCTGTGATGTCTGGTCAGCTCATGCATTTGGGAAAAATTCACAGGCACCACTGAGGACAGACCCATCATTCAACCCCCAGTACAGATGAAGTCAGCAGCCTCCCACCTTGGGCCCCGGATCAACCCCTGCTCTAGGGAGGTGCCTGAACCTGAGGAAGCAAGCTGATGCACTTAGAAGGAGGAGGTAATATATTCTGAAAAAACAAGTCACAGAAATAAAACTAACACCCCGGTAAGCTATTCCAGAGACCTCCTCAGAGACAAACGCGTGAGTGGGCAAAGGCCCACCGATTCAGCTTCTCCGAAGGCAGCAAGGAGCCAAAGCTCTTGGTTCACCATCTCTTCTTGCTTTGTGTTACACCAACCCTGCCAATGTATTTGAACAGGTTCCACAGAGCTGGCACAGAGCAAATATAAAAAAGAAAAGCCACTAGAATTTCTAGGGAGCAATGCCCCTGGAAAGTTACCTATTGAAGCCTCTAGATTTGTTCATGGAGAAGTGAAACAGAAAACGATCTTGTGGGGGGGAAAAGACAACATTCAAAGAGGATTTTATTTGAATGCTCTGTGCTGTGACTTATTTAGCAACAGGAAAGCAAAACCAAGCTAGCTCTAATTAGCACAAGTTTAATTTTGGAATAATAAAAACAAAGAGGCTTCCTTTGTTTCCAAGCTACACATCCAAGAGAAGCCAGACCATGAAAGCCAGCAGGCAGGTCGAGACGGCAGGCAACCACGCTAAGTAACACAGCCACTTTTTCTCCCCTCCTTCGTCCATATTTTACCCGCTCTGCCACGGCCTCTCACAACGTACTCCCTCCGTGGAGGCATGCAGCAACATCTACAGTTTATTTCTGCTGGGTAATCATAGCCACATATACAAATCATCTCACTTCTCTTGGACCCACAGCAAATTAAACCAGAGTGAGGTTCCAGTTACTGTTTCCCCTCTAAATACAGAAGACTTCTCCCCTCAACAAGGTCCCCCACATTTACTCAATAATTGGAGGCTTCATCCAAAAGGCCATTTTGCCTGTAAACTGTAAATAATTTAAATGACTCCTTGTATATAAATATTTTATATCAGAAATTGATTTTTCAAATGAAATGCACATGAAGAACACCATGCTAGGAAGTGTCCAAGTGAATCCTTGTGCTCTCAAATATGGGCTGTGTTTTAATGCAGCTAAAAAAAAAACTCAATTCCACATGAGGTCGTGAGTGATTAGACATACTAACTCCCTTTGTGTCACAGAGCAAGCTACCCACTGGAATCTTCAGGGAGAAAAGCTAAACAAATTTTTGCTCTGCTAAACTGCTGACTTTTCAAAGGAATAACCTGGGGTGCAGATAAGGTTGAGAACAGATGCCACAGAGTTAAAAAAAAAAAAACTGTCGTGTTCTGAAAGCACTGAATTTTACCCTTAGGTAGGACCAAGGTAAGACTTTAAGCCTCCAATCCTTAAAAAAACTCTATATCAGGAGGCAAAGAAAATTCTGTGTCTAAAACTCGTGAGACAAAACAGGTCTATGATGTGGCCCCAAGTCTCAAAACAGGCAGTTTCTCCCCAAGTGCCATGAACAGCCATCATGTTGAAAAGAGTGAACAAAGAACAGAGATGCGATAAACACCATTAACCAGGGCTCCAGGCAGCACAGAACTAGCTCCAAACAAACAGGCAGTGACACCCCAACACAAACTTTCCAGGCAGCCTTAGGAATGTGACAGCCAGGGACCCTGGGGCAGTCCTGAAATGTGGCAAAGCAGGGAAAGTGGGCAGGGAAGGGCTCACACTAGAGTCCTTGCCCTGATCTTTCCAACAACACTGGCCACTTCTTCCCTCCATCTTTTTCTTGAGAACCAAGAAAGAAAGGTATGGCAAGACCAAGCGAGACCAAACGGAGTAAAACACGCCCATGTCTTACACCACGAAAACAGCACAGAACTGAGAAAATCTGCATGTACGTGTGACTTCCACATGCACAAAAGGGCAAAGCACCTTGCTGATGAAATCTAGGAACACACAGAGACACACAGACACACAAACACGCACACATACACACCAAAAAAAAAAAAAAAACGTGCTTTTACCAGAGCAATAGCCGTGAAGAAAAAAATTTAACTCCTTAAACCATAGCGAAAGCTAAATCCTGTCTCGCCTTAGCTGCGGCAATCGGCTTGATGTAGCTAAATTAACAAAATGTTCCCTTGGCATTTAAGTTCTCTTTTCCTTTTCTTTTTCCCCTTGCAAGCTGAGTAGGGGGTGAGGTATAGTAAGTCAAAAGACAAAGCAACTTCAAAACAAAATCAGTTATTTGTAAACAATCCTTGTGGAGATTTTTTCCCCTCCTCTCCTCCCCCCCACCCCACATAAAACAGCCCTGCCAGTTTTAATAGAAAGCCAAGTAAAGATAAATCAATTAGCTTGCTAATTTCTCCCCTCTCATTTATTTAGCTCTGCACTGTATTTGTCGTAATTGACTACAATTATGTTAATTACTAACTCCAGTATAATTACTGTATTTATTGTCACTGAGCACGCGATGTACCCACAGCAAAGCTGGCATTTGTCGGGCATCAAGAAAGCAAACTGTCGAGAGGTGATTCTCAGCAAACTGGCGGATGTGGCTTCAGCAAATGAAAGGGCAAAAGAGATTTCATGCAATGTTAGTTTGAAAGCACCGGTTCATTAAGGATATTAATTTTCTGATAACTACACATTTAAGCATGACACACTAGCACAGTATCTACAGGATTTCGCAATTATTAATGCGTGACAGTTTCAAATGCTAAGTGAATCAATTAAACAGCAGCATTCACAATTTGAGAAGAGATAACTGCTTCATAACTACCTAAGACTACAATTTTCACATGACAAAAAAGAGCCATTGAGGCGCCTTCAAAACCTGACAGGTCAAGAAAGAAGTTTGAAACAAAAGCACCTTACAACCATCATCTCTCCTCTTTACTTGTCAGATCAACTTTGCTAGTGTCTCCCCAGAAACGGCATCACATGCCAGCTGCCACAAGGTGATTTTTCATGTCTTGTCAAAGAAATCTTTTATTCTATTTGCTCTGCATTAACATGTTACATTTATTGATCAAGGGCCTGTTCGGCAGCCACAGCAGGGCACTGAGCTCTCCATGCCTACAGGGCTTTGATGTCCCGGTGACATTCGAGCCCGAATAATGCACATACTAAATGGATTTAATGCAGAAATGTGTTTGGGCCTGACAGTTACATTAATAACAGCCCCTCACACTGATAAATATGCAATTGCTACTATTAAGAGTTACCCAATTATGGGGAAAATATTTCTCTACCTTATAAATAAATCCATCAAGGAAAAAAAAGTTTTTAACAATGGTGCATTTTCTTAAAACACTTCTCCAGCGGCACAAGCCTGGCCGTGAAGGGGTTCACACCCCCTCTTCAGTTCTCCCTCTGATTGTTTTTAATAAGTCTTGCTTTATCTCAAGAATGGTTTGGGGAATTTTTTTTTCCTTTTAAGCCTCTTTTGTTGGTCTTCCCAGTTGTACCCTTCTCTTATTTCTTCAGAACCAGAGAAAAAGCAGACACCCATGAGACTAAGAAATGGGGTTCTGGGTAAAGTCAGAATGGAGCTCAGGGAAGGTGGTGCGGGGTGGGGGCACATAGCTGATCTCCATAATGGTAGGTCTAGGAGAAGAGCCTTTTAAAAATAAAAAACTCTAAATGTAACCCAAACATGTGTGTGTCTCATTTAAAACCCAAAGTGACCTTGTGTTGTGGCAGTGCTGGGGGTGGGTGAGAAAGGAGAGAGAAAGCAGCTGGGATGGAAGAAACCTTTTATTAATAGGAAAGTCTCAGCCAGGGAGAATTTGTAGTTATTATATCCCTACAATTAAATACAGAAACTCAGTTAAAAGCATAATCACTCCTCTTTCATCCTAAAGGAACAAGAAACAGCCCAAATCAGGAACACTATAGTCCCTAAAAAAGACAAAAGAGGTTTTACAGATAACAAATTTTGCACAAGTAAGCCCATGCGCAAGTACACATACGCGCACATGCGCGCATGTGCACGCACACATGCACACACATGCACACACACACACACACACACACACACACCATCTATTTACTTCAGAGTCAATGCTGTTATCTGTCTCAAGTTTCATTCAGTGCAAGGCTGGGACAACAAACAGTCCAGCCATGATAATTGCTGAATCATTCCTCTGATGACCAGGACCTGAGATCTGAGCTGAGTTTCATAGCGCAAGAGAAGAAGAAAGAAGGGGATATGTTTTTCTGGAAACCTTCCCCATCATCTCCAGGCTGACCCACAACACTTGAGGTCCTGCCATCGCAAACTTTCTAATCCAGAAAGGTTTTACAAAAACAGGACAGAAGAAGGAATGCAATGTATATGACTGTGACTCTTGGAATCTCTGGAGACTTAAGTGTGGAAAAGAGAGACCTACCCAGACTCTACAACAATGACTTCCACTGGCTTTTGGTTACTTAACAAGACAAAGAAAAGAAAAAAAAAAAAACTTTTCCCCCTTGAAGAGGAAATACACGCTGGGAAGTCATTGCCCATGTCCTACCCTGGAGAAAGCTACAACCTAGACCATGACAACAGGTTAGAGTAACTGTGAAGCCAAAGTCAGATCTGGGACCATTTAAAAAGAGACATGCATATCCGTGCTTATAGCACCACAATTCATAATGGCCAAATGCTGGAAACAACCTACCTGCCCATCTGTAGGAGGAATGGTTGAAGAAGATGTGGTACCTATACACAATAAAATACTATGCAGTCACAAAGAAAGGCAGATATAAAGCTTGTGAACAAAAATGGGGCCTCCTTGAATCAATAATGCTTAGTGAAATGGACCAAAAACAAAAGACTATAGAGGGGTGTCCCTGTTATGACATCCACATAGTAATGGCACAAAAAGGTCCCAACATGAGTGATAGGGTAGAAACAGGGGCAATGGTCAGCTAGAAAAGGGGTGAAACTCTGGAAAAGGGGTGAAACTCTGAAAAAGGGGCAGGAATAGATGCTTGAGTCCCCAAACCCCATGTCCCTAATGTGTTATAGGACTTGTAATTCATGCATGGACAACAAAATACATAGAAGATAGCTAAAAATGCATATATAATACAACTTTTAATCCTGAAGCATGTACCCCTCAATGTTTTGAAGTCTGAGATTCATTTGAATTTTTTGATCATTGTACAATTTTTGATTTGTATGCTTTTAAGTCATTGCTGCCTTCAACATGCTCAATATTGTTCAAATTATGACTTTCAAATAATAAAGCAGAATTTCAATGGAAAAAAATAAATCCCAGCTATTCATTATAACCCTTGGGTTGGTCTTAGGCACATTCCTTGTCTTCTCTGGGCTTCAGTTGCTTCACTGGTAAGATAGGGTAATAATGATTTCATTCTAAAAATGCTGTTGACAAGGACGATTACAGAGTATAACATACACAAAGAGTAGGCACTGAATGCCAAATAACATAAATTATCTATTAATAAGAAAAGAATTATTATTGAAGCCACTTGTCCAACTCTCGATCCCTGGACGCCTTTCAATAGTGGACCAGTTGCCTCTTAATACTATTTGGCAGGTCTGCTCTATCATGAAGTTCACCGACAGAACCATTCCACAGATTTCTCCAACAGAATCCAGAGGTCCTCCTAAATGGGGCAGATGGAATGGGAGTGAGGGGGGCTGGGGATCATTTCTGTCCAAAAACCCCAAAGATTTATAGCATCCCTGCAAGACATTCAGCACCCTTGGCTTCATCCACTGAAGATTAGTAGCCACCATCCACCATTGTGACAACAAATTGCACTCAGGAGGCACAAAACCTTGTAGTGAAGAACATAGAGGACCAAGTAACAGAAGTCTACAAGCTTCCTGGCCTTCCTTCCCAAGCCATCACCAACCCAAGGCACCATAGCCACCTGACTGTATGTGCAATCCCACCCACAGAAGAGACAATACAGCAGAAGGAGAGTGTCTTCGTTACTTTTTCATAGCTGTGACTCAATACTCAATATCCACAACTTAGGGAGAAAAGATTTATTTTAGATTAGTTTCAGAAGGTCTCAGTCCATTCACAGGTGGGCATCTGGAAAATGGTGGAATCACATGGTGGGGCCGCAGCTACAGCTGGAACTAGAGTTCCTGGGGCAGAGCTCCTTACAATACGGTGGTACACAGAGAGACTGAGAAGGGCAGAGCCAGCACATGGCCCTCTAGGTCAAGCCCACACCTCCATCCCTTCCAGCCAGGTGCCACCTCCCTACCCTACACAGTATGTATAGGAACATGAGGCTTTTGGGGGACACTCCAGATCCAAACCACAACAGAGAGGGTGGAGCAGAGAGGATCAAGGTCTAAGCGGTTCAGGGAGAGACTTCACAAAAAAAGGAAAACTATATCCCAATATTCTTGCGGGGGGTGGAGTTAAATGCATGAGGTAGAAAATAAAAAGCACTGTTTAAAAGTCCAGGAATTTCTTACCTTAGAGGCAAATACTTTGGAAATATGGAGACAATGCTAGAGGGAGTACTTTCTAAATTCCACCCCAAGTTATAGAGATCATCACCACGAGAAAAAGAACCTACAGAAAGCCCCATGGCCCTCAGCAAGTCTCTCCAACTGCCAACCTCCTCCCAGACCTGCCCTTCCCACTGTCACTCAACAACTTCTTTTCTTTGCCCAAAGAGTAAAAATCCAGGAAGTTGCTACAAGGACTGGGGAAGGGAGATAGGAGGGAGAGGTGCCACAGGAACCACTTGACAATGACTGACATCTGCCCCTTAGTGCTCACCCCTTCCTAACTTAGTCTAACTGTTTTTCTTGCTTTCTGCAATGATGACATCACTCCAGAATGTTCGAAGTAGAGGGAATCAAGGTCATGCTACTGGGATATCACATATTACCTCCCAAGTCATTTTCCACTTTGCCTCTGGTTGCACATTCTATTGGTAAACCGAGATACTAGAATGTCCAGTGATAGACTTAGAACAAAAACAAAAGGTTTTTTTTTTTTAGATTTTTAGAGCATTATTCAGTATAGGGAGAACACTGGTTTCAGCATACATATAACCTTGCCTACTCAGAATCATTCAAGATTTATCAATGATCTAGTCCTAGAACTATAACAAGAAGTCACAAAAAATTAACCTTCTAAAGCCTATCTTTGCTACTGACCTCTTCCTCTCAAAACTTATTGACATGAACTCTGTTGCCTCCCCCATGAACGTTAGTATTAACCCCGGAAAAGTGGCCTTTAACACAGTGTTTAATGAAGACCCAATGCCAACTGAACATGCCTCATGAGCTTTCTCCTGAGGGTCTGCGTAGGAAATGTTCTTTCTCATGCGGACCCACTGGAGTATAACCCAATGTACACTCGTGGCTGGTGGGGACTTTAAAAATATGAGACACATGGGTTTAGACTACACAATATTAGAGATAATTGCAGAAGTAAGGTATTTGTATCTCAAGAAAGGATACATTCTGCCAAATTAAATAACCCCAATCTTATAACAGATTTATTTTTCATTCAAAGTCTATCTTCCTAATAGGTCAGTAGACGGTTCTGCTCATTTACAGTTAAAAATCCATGAGTAATGATAGTAGCAGAAGAAAATATGCAGAAATGTGCATTGGCTCTTAATTGCTGTCCAGCATTCACCCCAAAGAGATATGCAAATATATTGTGCTGAAGAAGAAATGCTCAAACTCTACAAAGAGCCCCAGTGAGAATAGAGGAAACAAACCAAGCTGGGGCTTTGAGCTTCCCTAGTATCATGTTCTACGTACAATCAACAGCCATGCTTACTGAAGATGTTCTATGTCCCAGGTAACCCTAGGCCCATTAGACCAAGGCAAGTAAAGTACTCAAAAGTGACAGAAGTGGGATATAAAGAAAAGGGCGGTCTAACCCCAAAGCCTTGATTTTTTTCATCACCCCATCCATCTTGCCAATAGAGTAGAAAGGTAATAGGTCTAATTAGATCCAGAAGTTCACAACATAGACAGAGGAAGTGTGATGTGTCTGGACTTCAAGAACCTGTGACAATGGATGGATTACTGTATCACCCTCACTTTATAAAATTGGAAGATAGGACAGAGCCACCAACTCTCTACTGGAATTCACAACTGTCCAGTCCTTTCCCTTCATCCTGACTGAAGTCAAGGGAGCAACAAGAAAGCTCTTATCTAACAATCTTCTCCTAAGCAATTCTCTCATCCAGTGCATGTACCAGAGTGATGCTAAATAGGATGCGACTGCAAATAATTTAATTTTTAAAACGTAAGCTTCCTGTTGCCAGAGATCAATTAAAGCCTTTCATTTTCATTGTCAGATTGACACAGGCATATTTATCACTGTTTGCCACAGGATATCTGCTCTGCCTGCTGTATTCAACAAGCCATGCAGGGCCCTCAAAGCATTCAAGGCCCTTTGGGGAAGAGGAATTGGATCACCAGAGTAGGCTCCGCTTCACCCCAACCAGGAAGAGAGGGAAAACTGAGCCTGTAACAACTCATTTAAAAACTCGCTTTGCCTTGAGCAGATCAAGGAATCAACAGTAGCTAAAGCATAGGGTTCTCTTTACTAATCTGTAAAGTGAAGATAAAACATGAAGACCTCAAGGAAGAATTTGGGATAACAGACATCATATACTACTGGTAGCAGAAAATGATACAACCTCTCTAGAGAGGAATCTGACATCAGTACCAAAGCCCCTGATAATTTTGTCTCAAGAAATTTGTCCAAAGCAACTAATCAGAGACATACACATCAACTACTACGACAATGGTATTTATAATAGTTATTTATAACAGCAAAAATCTTGACACAACATAAACGTCCAACATTAAGAAATGATTTAAGACATCATTAAAAATTATTATACAGTATTTGTCAAGACAGAAAAATGCTTCCAACACAATGAGAACAACAACATCAATATTTTAATGGCATTGAAAAAAGACTAGAGAGACAATATGGTGTAATAACGGTGACTTCTGGTTGGTAAGATTACTAGTGATTTGAGAGGAAGACTGCTTCCTTCTATCTTTCTAAATTTTCTACTATTTCTATACTAATTGTTGTTGCTCTTGTAAGAAAAAGTCCTCTTCAAAAATAAAGATCTTAATTATTATACTTAAGTGTAATTTCATGCAGATGTTGACATTACATCATAACCATTAATACATTCATGCAAGAAGCAAAATGTCATTCCCTCTTGTTCATGGCCTGATTACCTTCCTAAACCCTCTATCTTCATTCAAGGATGAATATCACGACCTTGACCCTGGGAATCATACCCAGGAACTCATTCCAGCTCGCAATAAGTATAGCTGACCTAGTTCCCATCTAACCACAGCAAAGGAACCAGATTCGGGCTAAAAGGAGAGGAATGTTTAAGCCTTTTAAGGCAGATAGACACTTCAGATGGGCCTAGTAATTCTGGATTCCTTTTCCTGCTTCCAACCTGATAGGGCACACACTCGCTCTAGTAACTTTAATTCTTCCCAAGATAGTCGCCAAACCAATATAGCCTGAACTCCATGACCTTTGATGTGGAAAGGTAACCAGCTTACTACTGGGCATCCCAACTGAGGCACAAGTGGATCTGCCACAGTTAAAGCAGAAGACTGTGAGGTATACTAGGAAGAAAAATACACATAATAAATTCAAACAGAAGTTCAGTAATAATAAATCCATAACAATCCTTCCTGCCAGCCCAATCAGGTGACCACAGAAGAATCAACCAAGCTCTTTTAGGAATGAAATTGACAGTAGTGATCATGTATGACTAAAGATGAGTAAGACAACAAAGGACATTCCTAACATAAGTACTTGAAGTCTGCTGCCTCCATTTTAACACCTTGGCAAGAAGTACACAAATTTGGTTACATAAGAAGAAAGTCACCTGAACGTATCAATAACAAACAGGACAATCAAATAAGTCATCAAAAATCTCCCAACAAAGAAAAGCACAGGACCTAGTGGCTTCACTAGCAAATTCTATCAAACATTTGAGGTATCAGTATCAATCCACTTTGGGCTCTTTCAAACTAAAGAGGAGGAAGGCCACTTCCAAAATCATTTCATACCCTAATACCAAAACCAGACAAGGACCCAACAAGAAAACCACAGGACAACAGCCCTGGTGAACATACGTGAAAACATTCTCAACAACACTGAAGTCAATAACACATGAAAACTGAAGTCAGCAGCACAATAAAAGGACCATACCAGGGGACATAAGAATGGGTTCATGTAATCCTAGAACTCGGGAGGCTGAGACAGGAGGATTGCCGTGAGTCCAAGGCCAGCCTGGGCTCTGAAGTGAATTCAGGACCAGCCTGGACCACAGAGCGAGACCCTGTCTCAGAAAAAAAAAAAAAAAAAAAAAAAAAAAAAAAAAAAAAAAAAAAAAAAAAAAAAAAAAAAAAAAAAAAAAAAAAAAAAAGAATGGGTTCAACATATACAAGTCAATAAATAAGCTATACCACATCAGCAGAATAAAGGCAAACACTATATGATCATCTTAACAGTAGTAGAAAAAGCACTCCACAAAACTTGACATCTTGTCATGATAAAAAATAAATTCTTAACACATTAGATATAAAATTACAAATAAATTTAACCAAGGAAGTAAACTATCTATACACTGAAAATCACATAACATTAACAAAATAAATTAGGAAGACACAAATAAATGGAAATATATTCCATGTTTATGAACTAAAAGTATTAATATTGTTAAAAGAGCCTTACTACTTTAAAGTGATCAACAGACTCAATGCAATCTGTATCAAAATTCCAATGACATTTTTCACCAAATGCATCTGACCAAAAAACAAATCTGGAGACATCATACTATCTAATCTCATAAAGCATGTAATTATCATAATGACATAAAAAATACATATAGGCCAATGGACCAGAACAGACAGCACAGATATATATCCGCACACATTTACAATCAATTGATCTTCAAAAAAGACACCAAGAATACATAAAGATAAAGTTAAGCTTCTTCACTTAGCAGTGTTGGGAAAGTTGGATATCCATATACAAAAGAATAATGTTAGACCTTTATTTTTATTATGTATAAAAATCAAGTCAAAGTAGATTGAAGACTTAAAACTACTCAAACAATACATAGAGACATTGACATTGATTTGATACTGGTTTGGGAAAAAACCTTTTTGGCTATGATCTCAAAAGCACAGGCAACAAAAGCAAAAATAAATGAGACTGGATCACACTAGAAAAGCTTCCACACAGCAGAGGAAACATTCAGAGTCAAGACACGACATAACGGGGAAAATAGTTGCAAACCACAGGTGTCAGCCAGCTTTTCATTACTATATCAAAATACCTGAGGTAATCAAACTTATAAAAATAAAAGGCTTATTCTGGCTCATGGTTGTAGAGGTTTTGGTCCATAGTGAGATAATCCTGTTGCTTCTGGGTGGGCAAGACAAATATATCATGACAATAGTACCTGGTGTCAGCAGCTGATTCGCCTCACAGCCGGGAGCAAAATAAGAAAGTGAAGCAGAAGAAATCAGTGTCCCGATGCCATTCAGGGACACACCCTCTAGCAACCTAGTTATCTCTTCATAGGTCTCGCCTCTTCAAGACTCCAACTGCACCCACAGGGGTGAGTATCAAGCTTTTTAACACATGGGCCCTTGAAAGATTTATCCAAACCATATTACTATTTACCTAATAAAAGGATAATATCCAAAATATAAGAGGAACTCAAACAACTACATAGCAAGAAAAGAAATAATCTCATTTGAAAATTGTCAAGGGACCTGAACAGACATTTCTCAAAAGAAGAAATATAAATGGCCAGCAGATATATAAAGAAATACCAAACATCACTAAACATCAGGGAAACACCAACCTACACCAAAAAGAGACGGATCTCTAATCTATTAGATGGCTATTATCAAAACTGCAAAAGTTAACAAGTGCTGACAAGAATGTGGAAAAAGGAAACCTTTCCACACAACTGGTAGGATTGTAAATTGATATAGCCATTATGGCAAACAGTATAAAGGTTCTTCAAAAAATTAAAAATAGAGCTACCACTTGATTCAGAAATCTCACTCCTGTGTATATTTCCAAAGGAAATGGAATCAGTATGCCAAAGAGACACCTGTGGTCCTGTGGTCACCGCAGCTCGAGTCTCAATAGCTAAGATGTGGAACCTACCTGTGTCCATCAACAGATGGAGTTTTTAAAAATGACACTGACACATACACACAGGGGAATATTGCACACCTTGATATAGAAGGAAATCCCATCATTTGCAACAACATAGATGAACCGGAAGGACCTTATGCTAAGTGAAATAAGACAGGCACAGAAAGACAAATACTGTGTAATCTCACTTACGTATGGAATCTAAAAAGTCAAACATCACAGAAGCAAAGACTAGAATCATGGTTACAAGGCCTGGGAAGGGCAACAACTGAGGAGACTCTGGTTAAAAAGTTCCAGTTTTTCAAGTTAAATAAGTTCTTGAAAAAGAATGATGTTTCCTCCTCTCATGAAGTGGACAGGTGTCCCGTCACAGCCAGATGTTTCCTCCTCAATGAACAAAAATCAATTCAAAGTGGATTAAGAACTTAAAATGTAATATACACCCGGTGACTTTGGTTAATATCACTGTACAGTACTTGAAATTTGCTAAGGTAGCAGATCTTTCATGGTCTCCCCACCAAAAAAGCTATCTATGTGCAATGATAGAATGTAAATTAGCTCACAAAGAATAAATATATGAAAACATCCTGTTATGCACCATAAATATATACAATTTTAAATGTCAATTATACCTCAGTAAAGCTGGAAAGACGCATGAAATTTACATGGTAGAATTATCACAGGTTGTCTATGGAAGACAGCACAAAAATTAGTGCAGACTGGAAGTGAGAGGCTGAGAGACCTAAGCACGAGGAGAGTCTTGTCTCACTGTATGTTTGGTCCTTCGAAAGACTGTACCATGGGCCCCTTTTAACTAATTCAAAAAATATGAATACAGAAAACTCTGCCTAAAAACAAATTCTGGCCTAAGATACAGACTACAACTGACCTTGCAACCCAAGGGAACAGAGAAATTTTTATTGCTCTATTGAAGGTCATATCCTGATATGACTTCATATGAAAACGAAAACCACAAAGATGTTCTGAAAAAGAGGAAAAGGGGTTAATTTTTCTGTAAATAAAGAAGTGAATTTTTTTTGTCTGATGGGAAGCTCTGGAGAGTAAATGACGTAAGAGACAAAAGCTTGGGGAAGACAGGTGTCGATTCACAGAAAGCCTGACCCAAATGAGAGAACTTCTAGGGAGCAATTATCTATGGCAGGTAGTACTCAAAAACTTATAGTGCCTATCCCAGACACATTTCCTGTGTGTGCTACAATTTCCATGCACCACACCTTCAAAACACACTGTAACTCCAACTGGCAGAAATGTCTGCAATATATAGTATATTGTAGTGGGCGTTGGAAAAAAAGGGATGTGCCAGGTGGGAGAACCTCAGACAGAGAGGAGATGTTCGACACAGCTCTGGATATAGCACAGACTGACCAGGAAATATACCCACTACGGCCCCAAACAAAGGGGGTGGGAGAATGGGGGAAACTGCAGAGACTATGAGAAGCAGCCTCACAGTACTTCATTTGGATACAATAACCCCAGAATCCCGATAGGTGTGGGTCATCTTTTACACATCCACTTATCTGGGAAGCAAGTTGATGATCTCTCATCTCTTACCTTCTCTCTATTCTTTCCTTTTTCTTTATTTTTAAGAAAAATTAGCTAAGTATGTAAAGCATCTTTTGTGTCGATGTGACGAAAGCAAATAGGCTACTGCTTAAACAAGCTTGCATCTTTCTGTGGCATGTAAGAGAAACAGTGTCTCTCACCCCCAAGTACATAAATAAAGGTCAAAGATGTCCCAACCCACACAGATGACTCAGATCACGTGGGGTCTTCTGCATAGTCTGTGATCCCTTCCAGTTTGACCAAGTCCAAAATGCAAGCTCTCGCAGAGACTTGGACCTCACGCACCTCCAGCCATCCCTGCCTGAACTCAGCTGCAGCCAAGGAGATCACACAGTAACACAGTAACTACAATATAAGCTCGAACAGGCTCCCAAGCAGACGTGATAATGCCTCACACCCACAGCAAAAAATTCTCTCCCAGTATAGAAAACATAAGTCTTTACTGTTCTCCCCCAGATCCTCTTGACAGAACTTCCTTTCACTAAATTTTCCTGCCCCCAGGATCCATCCATTCCTATGACAAGTCCTTAAGGACTGAGCCTCTCAGAGCCAGAGCCCTTTCTTGCCACACACACACACATAGCAAGTGTGCATATGAGTTTCCCAAGGTTCAGACTCTTCTCTGCCAGGGGCAGGCCGACCTCTGAGCATGACAGACAGTTCTGAGCATGACAAAGACAATTCTGTTTCCTCAGACCTGATAGCTCAGTCCCGTGGCCTGTACCCACTGACATACCCATCACTGGCCCAGACCTCTCAAAACCCACATCCGGGCTCTCAACAGTCATTCACAAGGCAACCACAAGCCTCAAGCCTGAGTCTCTCGAGGCCAGTCACACAGGAGGAACTGTGACCCCAGCAAAGGAACCTTTTCCCTGAGTCCACACAGGGGAGCTATTGAAGGTATGCACACACCACACACGTAAGGCAGAGGATTTTACTCTGTCTTTTCTTTGGAAATTGAGACCAAAAATCATCCTCAATTTCCCTGGAGTTGTATTTATTTTGTTTCGCGTTCTCTCATCACTGTGTATCGACCTTGTCATGTTCCAGTTTCCACACTTTGGTGCACACAACCCCCAATGGGAGTCAGTGATAGAAGACACAAAGGCCACGTTCTACCCATCATACTCCGATGCCCTTTTCTTGGAGATGATGCAGCTTACTGCAGCTGTGAGTTCTTGGATGATAGCAGGAGAAACCCTACTGACTGTTCAAACTGAAATTCTCTTTTGCCCACCGGTACCTTGGTGCTCTAAGTTTTGTCCATTTTTCCTCAAACTCTTAATTCCCAAGTAACCTTAGTTGGAGTTTGGAAGAGAAAAAAAGCCAAGGCCTGGAAGCAGGAAAGTGCCCAAGCCTAGGAATGGAATTCAGGGTGTCCCTGTCTACAATAAAACAGTTCATCCCAGTCACAGGACAGCACAGACCTCAAGAGGACACTAAAGGGAAAAGCCCTGTATGGAATCGGCTTAAGAGGAAGAGCCACTATCTTGATGCTTATTCATTTATCCCACTGATAACCTGTTTTTCAAGTACTACCTACTTCTCTACTAAGCCCCTAAATCAGTCACAACTCAGAACCTTTTTAGGGAGACATGAAGTAACTGTTGTCTACTGGAGTAATGCACAAGATCACACTTACCTCTTGCCAAGACTGGAACAGTTGTTAAAGAATTTCCTCCCCTCCCACCCACCCTATGCAGACAGCATTTGATTCCTTTGAAACACCATCTGGGAGAAATCATCATGACAAATATTTAAAGCTCCAATTCATAAAAAGGCAAAAGAAAAACACACACATACACAGATCCTACCTGTGATATAGCAAATAATTTGAGAGATGGAGTTTCCTCTTCACCTAACCCCCAAAAAGCACACTTAAGGGTCCCCTAAAAACTCTCTGGCTCCATCTCAATCCTTGCCCCAGAAGGTGCTGACTCATCTACACAGGTGTCAGTGAGAAAGGAAAAGAACAAAGTGGAAATGTGATGGTGATGGCCCTCCCCACTAAACTCTGGGAGATGGATGGTGCTCAGATGCTCGCTGTTTCTTCAACGGCACACACACACACACACACACAAAAAAAAAGCCAACAGGTCATCCAAAACAGAGCCAAACTTGGGGGTGCAATACCATGTGCTTGGGGAGATTGTGCTGGATAAAAGGACACTTCTATGCAGAGATGGAACCTTTGACTTTTATCTGCCAGCCCATAAGTACCCAAGGGAACTGGGCCTTCCAGGCCTTGCCTGCATCTTGTGAAGGTCACATACCTCAGAAGGTTGAAGCTCAGATCAAGCCTCTTTGCAAAATGTCCACAGTCCCTGCCAAGGTGTTCTGGAATTTCTCTGCAGTCCTGGCCTATGTAGGACACCTGGAAATTAAATGGAACAGAAACAATGAGGCAAACGGAAATTACCCAGCTGCTCACAACCCTGAGTCATTGATCCGATGATTGCTTCCGCAACTTTAAACGCAGGCTCCTCACACACACAAAGGCTATGCATGCTGGGTCTGTTTTCCCAGTCAAATCAGCTTTGGGGGCCTCGGAGACTCTGTCAACAGCTCCCCTTTTTGGGTACACTTAGCATGATAGCAATTAATCCCAGTACAGTGGAAATTAGACTAGAATTGGTCTTGGATTCAGGTATCCAAAAGAAACCCCAAAGTCACAGCATGTTGACAAAATTGCCACAATCAGCCAGCCTCTCACTCCAAGGCCCTTACTACATGGTTCTTCCCCTCCCCCACCACCACCCCCACCACCCTCACAGCAAACAGGGCTGATGCACTTACTTACCAGTGCACTCACCCTTCAGGGTGCTGAAACAAATGGGGCCAGGCAAGAAAACCCACCCAAGCCACCAATCCCATTCCCACTGTGTATGAAACATCCTCCATACTCCAGACAAAGCAGATTCAAAGGAAACAGGGCTGTCACATGTGGCCACAGCTTCCAAGTCTCCCTCTCTAAGTAGCCTTTAACCGTCAACCCCACTCCACTCATGCAGCTGTCTCCTCATACATTCTTTGTATTTTTAAATCTTATTTTACTTACTTTCAGTACCTCATGTCTGCCTAAATATGAAAAAGTTGAACGGAAATTTGATCCCAGACCTCCTGACTGTGAGTTCAGTGGGCTCCTGTCATTACCCTGACTGCCCCATTTTTGCCGACTGTATCCTGAAGGAAGGCCTGGCAACTAATTCCTAAACTGAAAACACTATTACGGCTTAGAAATGGTTAAGTACCACAATTATGTAGTGCACTCCTAAACCACACCACCTTCAAACTCAAAATAGAAATTCAAGCCCATCACAAGCCACAGTTTTAACCCTGTCTCTTTACAAAACTACATTTTTCCATGCAGATAGACAAAGTGACTTAGAAGGATGGAAAGATTCCCCAAAGGCATTATATTTCTCAAGGGGGACCAAAAATATGGCGGCCACATCACATGCTTTAGTTTGAACAATATCCATCCATTCTAGGACGAGAAAGTAGGACTGTTGCTGAGCCCAGTAGCACAGGCCTATAATTCCAGCACTCTGGGAGGCAGAGACAGGAAGATTGCAAGCTTGAACCCAGCCTGGGTGACTTAGCAAGATCCTATTTCAAAATCAAAAAACAAAAATCGGCTGGGATGTAGCTTAGTATGAAGACTTTGGGTTCCATCTTCAGTACTACAAAATAAATAAGAAAGAAAAGAGAAAGAAAACAAATTTTTCATAAAGTTCAACCTAAGGCAAACTACAATATACTCAACAACCTCCCTTTATAAAGGCATTGCCCACCCCTCTCCTACCCAATGAGGACAAACCACTGACACTACAATACCCTATATCCACTCTCTCCCCATCCACTCTTCTTCTGTGAGTTCATTCCAGAAGGAAAGAAAGGGAGAAGAGACAAAAAAATAGCTGAGTGCAATAAAATTATTTTGACTCAAGGAACACATAAGCAAAAAAAGGGGGTGCTCTAGATTTAATCTAGCAATTTCCCCTTTCTACACAGGACTGACCATTCTTCACAGTTTTTTGTGTAATAAATTGAATTCTCCTTCCTAGTCGATATGCAAATTATACACCAAGGAGAAGGACAGAATCTATGTCTCCTACCAATCTAGAAATTTCCATCTCTTCCAAGATATCAATCTTCTCCATCAGTAGTTTTTATTATAAATTCACACTGACCCCTTGTCAATGATGCTCACTCAAAACTCATCACATACCACCCGCTTGTTTGTACCATTATCACTCAAGACCTACATAAAGAACATAGACATTGAGCATTAGACAGAGACGCCAACCTTTTTTCTCACAGGTTACCCAAGGGCTACACCTAATATAGCCCTAGTTTGACAAACTCTTTGTCTTTTATACAAGGAGGCTAAAACTCTAGAGCCTTGTTCCACATAATACAGCAGGAATTTTGTTTTATTAGGCAGGGTCTTAACTATAGTGTTCAGGCCAGGCCTGAACTCACTATGTATCCTAGACTGATCTCCAACTCATGATCCTCCTGCTTCAGTCTCCTAAATCTTAAGATTACAGAGGTGTGCCACCACATCAGCTTAATACGGCTTCTTAGTAACAAAGCTGCAATATACACAGAGACCTCTGACTTGGGGACCACAGAGTGCTTACAAATCCTCACAGGCACGTGGGTGCTCCTAAGCTATGAATGCCAACAATGCTACCATGCTCACTACCTTCAAAACAAGTCTCAAAAGGTGAGAAATACCTTATAATACCACACAGGAAGGCACAAGAAGAATGGCAGAGCCTGGGCAAAGACAAGGGTACATGTCCCTTTATCTCTGCTGTCAATCTGACTTCCCAAGGAGAGCTATCACCAGGAAATATGCAGGTCAATCACACGGCTGATAAGATTCATCAGCTTCTTTTACCATATGATCTTAACAACACAACATCCCAGCAAAATTAAACAAAACACAATTTGTTCCCATTCCACAGAGATAAAGACTAAGTGTTCGACACTTTTGCATGATAGCCAATTTGGTGAGCCACACCTGGACCAGCCATCATAAACAGGCAGCTTTTAGACATGTCACTTAAGCCAACCAGGCTGAAGGGCTCACATCAGTGGGAAAAGGCGTAGAAGCAGCAAGAAGCCACCACTAGGCATTGCAACTAGTAAGTGTAAAACAGACAAAGACATGCTTCTGAGTAAAAGGCGTCTCAGGGTATCCAGAATCTTCATAGTGCAAGGACCAAGATATAAGTTCAGAAAAACCAGGCCAAAGACTGTTTGCTTCTTTGTCAAACAGGAGAAAGAATGTAGAAATGAACAGATCTTAACAGTGTGGAAGTCGAAAGTCCATCCAGGACGAGAAGGCACTGCACTTACTCACTTAGCTTGGGGTAGACCTAACTGAACAAAGTTTCCAACTTCAAACTTTCCTACTTTATAATTATATAATTATTATAAACTCTCAGCTTGTGTGTAATAACAGGAAGGAACACCATTATCAGGCAAATGCTTTTAGATCAAGGAAAGAGGCCTACAGAGAGGGACACCAAGGAGAAAACAAAAATGCTGGGAGGGACCCCACTGGAAGAGACCACCCACCCATGCATGCACCAGGCTATCTGGTCAGAAGTTGCAGGAAGACCAACCTGGACAGAACTACATGTTTCCCTTTGACATTGGGACAGTCATTCCAAGGACCTTTGTGGGCAGCAGTCACATTCAGAGATTATTTTATGATGCCCACCCCTAACCAGCAATGGATATCCTTGACTCTATTTGCATTTCTGGAAGCTCTGTGTCTAAAAACCACCAAGCTACCAAGTTAAGTAGCCAGGCCTGGTGGTGCCCATGTATAATACTAGCACACTGGGAGACTGAGGAAGGAGAATCATAAGTTTGAGCCTGGACTAGACAACTTGGTAACTTAGTGAGACCTGTCTCAAAATAAAAAAGGGCTAAGGGCATGCCTTAGCGCAAAGGCCCTGGGTTCAATCCCCAGTACCATGAAGGAAAAAGAAAAAAGTCTGGGACTCTGAATTACTTACTAGCTATCTTACCTTTGATGAGTCACGACTTCCCAGAGTTTATTTCCTTCTCTCCCACATAAACTAACACTATCTGCCCCCAAAGGCAGCAAGGACAATGTAATAGCTAACATTTACTAACTGCAACCATATACCCATTATCTTCTCAATCCTCAAGAGAACACCCGGTGAATCACCCATTATTATCCCCACTTTCCTTATAGTACAGGAATGACATATGTTAAGCAGTCAGCATTGTCTTTGGCACCTAGAGATGACTCCACAAATAGGTACTGAACAGACCAATAACCCTAGGGAAGAGACTGGTTATACCCAACATCTCTTCAGCGTAAGACTTTACAGCCCCAATTTCAAGTTCTCATTTGTGTCTACAATGTCACAACTTTGTCATACTTTAGTGGAAAGAGTACAGAGATGACTCAATGCTGAATATATAGGAAAGGAAGTGTTTACTCCAAGAGAAAGCCAAATGAAATCAGACCTGTGTTGAAGGAAGAGATGTTACAAAAAAAAAAAAAAAAAAAAAAAACAAGATGGAGAGTTACAATATCCCCAGAAGACCATCACAGCAGCAAGCAGACCACAGTGCCTCTGAGAGCAGTGATCTAAGCAGCGATGTGAAGGCCCCAGGTTTGACCCCCAGCACAGGAAGGAAATAAAACAAACAGCAATGGTCTAAATTCAGCCAGACTCATCACCTATCTTACTATACTGTTCTTTTTAATTCTACTGAATTTTTCTTGTCTTTGCACTTAAACCATCCCTTTATTTGGGGATTTACAGGTCTCTCAATATTAAGGAAGTTACATCTGGCTTTATGTTTGTGTTGCAATAAAAACCCATCAATGCTATGGGCTTGTGAGAAGTTTATTCCCTCCTCCAGAAAAATCTACATTCTGAAACAGAACAGTAGTTATTAGAGGTTGGGAAGGGGGAGGGAGACACTGGAGAGTGATTAATAGGTAAGGGGTACAGGGGGTTAAGAGGAATAACTTTTTAAGCACAATAACATAGCAACTGTGCATTTCAAAATATCTAGCAGAGAGGATTTTGAAAGTTCCTAGCACAAAAAATAAGGGCCAGTGTTTGAGGTGATGGATATATCCGTTACTATCTTCTGATCATGACATTCTATATGCACGTATCTAAATATACTGTACTCCATAAACAAGTAAATTATGTGTCCAATAAAAAGAAAGTGGTACTGAGGATTGAATCCAGGAGGATCACATTCACACTGAACTATATCTCCATCCCTTTATATACTTATTTTGAAACAAGCTCTAATTAAATTGCCCAGGTTAGGTTCAAACTTGTGACCCTCCTGCCTCAGCCTCCTACGATGCTGGGATTACAGGTGTGTGCCAACACACCCAGCCATAAAAACATTTTATTTTTTGACACAGGGTCTCACTCTGTAGTCCAGGCTGGTTCTGAACTCACTATGTAGCCCAGGCTGGCCTTGGATTCAGGACCATCTGCTTGCCTCAGCCTCCAGTGCTAGGATTAAAGGTGTGCAGCCCCACACCCAGCTTATGAGGTGCTGGGGAATCATATTTGGGTACTTAGTGCTTGCACAGAGCTTGCTAGACAAGTGCTTTAAACACTGACTTTTTCCTCCAGCACCCCCCCCCCCAATTTTTTTATTTTGTGATGTTCAGGGCTTTCACATTGAGCTACATCCCCATTCCATTTTTTATTTCTGATTCTGAGACAGAATCTTGCAAAATTGCTGTATTGCCCAGACTGGATTTGAATTTGTGATCCTTCTGCTTCAGTCATTGCTGTGATAACAGGCTGCTATATACCCCACTCAGCATTTTTTTTTAAAGAACAATCTACCAAAGTTTGAAAAGTCTCATACCACCCACATTCAAGGTGCTGCCTCCTTCAAAGGCTGCCCTGATGAAGCACCTAGAGTGGAAGGCTAACAATGCTGTCCAGGGCCACAGCCCCAGGGGGCGTAAAGCATTAACACCTGAGGGGAATCGTCCTACCTGACCTTTTAAACTCTTCCCCCGGCAGCTCCAGCTTCTGGTAACAGCCCTCAAGGCCCAGAACGTCTCAAGTAGGTACTTCATAGAATGTCCTTTGGGCTGTTACTAGTAGCGTGAGGTCAGGGTATACAAGAAACATCAAGTTTGGAAACTGGAGGAAGGGAAAAGGAGGCACAGGGAAGTTGTGAGGCCCACCGTCAAGTACTCCCTGAACTTAGAAGCAGCTACACGCAGAACTGCGGGACCCAAATGTGCAGAGATCCAGGGTGTAAGGGAGGGCCCTCGCCTTAGGCAGACACTTACAGGAAAGGCAGAGAACCTCCCCCCACCATCTTCTCTCTAGGCAGTCAAGTTTACTCCCAGATCCCTCTTTTCTTAGTACCTCTTCGGCCTGTTCAGTCTACACTCTGGACCAGTTCTCTCTTCACAGCCCTGAGGCCAGAGCAGAGCCTGTAATTCTCACAAAAAAATTCTGTCCATAGGCCCGTGCAAGCTGGATGTGGTGGTGCATTCCTGTAATTCCAGCTGAGGCAGGTGGGACACCAGTTCAAGTTCAGCCTGGGCAACTCAAACTGTCTCAAAATAAATTTTTTTAAAAAATAAAAAGGCTGAGAATGTAAATCAGTATATAGCTCCTGGGTATGAGGAGGAGGAGGAACAGGAGGATTATCACTATTATTATAAGACATGGGTGCAAGAAGTCAATGAAAAGGCCAATGTCCAAGAACACCTGGCACACAACCTGGTGCACAGTAGGCACCCAGTTAGTATGTGTTCTTCAGGAAATGACAGGATTCAAGAAAAAAAATAGTTTGATGGGATGCACCTGTCAGAGGTATAAGACACTCCCCCTCCCCCCACATCCTCAAAACCAGACCTCTAAGGGCAAAGCATTCCCTGTAGGCCAACGTCACCTCAAAATCAAATTGTGCCTGATACTACCTAACTCAGGCAGTCCAAAGGAAGGGCTTCAAAAACTCAGAACTCAGGCGGAAGGACTACCACAGCAGCTAGAGCTCTGACCAGCAAGTGAAGACCCTGGGTTTAATTCCCCATAACCAAATTGGCTGGGCATGATGGTGCACTCCTGTGGTGGCTCCAGCATGCAAGCAGGAGGATTGCTTTTGAGCTCAAGACCAGCCTGGGCTACATAGTGATTTCAGGACCAGCCTGGACTGTAGAGGGAGACCCTGTCTCAAAAAAAAAAAAAAAAGAAAAAAAAAAGTGTGCAGAGAAAGGCCTGCAGGGGGAAGGATAGATAACCCAGGCAGGGTGGCAAGAGGTTCAAGACAAGAGATCTGTGTTTTCCAGCAGATAGGGAACACCTGGTCCCAGGCTGGTGTCCCATTGGGGACTAAAAGTAACAGTGGCTTGAGCACCTGCTCAAGGAATCAGGGGTGCTAACAAAACTGCAGAGGACCCTGGCTGGGGAACCCAGGTCTGTGGCAGAGCCCATTCAACAACAACCCTCCCCTACCACATGAGGATCTGTATTGTGACCGTGGTGGCCCTGGGTACTTCTGCCTTCACGGGCCGCTGACTCCGTCTGGATATAAACACGAGTGAATTCTATCCTACAACTGCATCGGTAGAAAAACAAGCCAACTATGACCCAGGAACACACTGTCTTCGACCAAGTTTTTGAATCCGAGTGACGGAAGAAACTGAAATACTCTACACGGGACCCTGAAAGTGCCCCGAGCCGTCAGGATGGAGAACTTGGTCCTGGTAGCGGCTGGCACGCTAGGGGCAGAGGGAGGTGCGGCGAGAGGGTCGGCGGGCTTCTCCCACGGGGAAGGGTCCAGCGAGCAGACGGGGGTCACCGGCACTAGCGAACGGGCCGGGCCGGGGGCGTCACACGCCGCACGTGCGCACGCAGCCCCAACCCCCCCTGCGCCCCGGCCGCCCTCGAGGCCTGGGGTCCCCAGCTCCGTGGTCCCGCCCTCCCCGCCGGGCCCGGGCGCGGGCGGGGCTCGCTCGGGAGACTTACTTGCGTTCCACTGACCGCGAGCCCCGCCATGGTGGCGCGCGGCGGACAGCGGGCGCAGCTCCGCGCGGGCGGTCAGCTGACCTGGCGGAAGCCCGAGGCGCGCGCCGCCGTCAGACGCGTCCCGCCGCCTCCCCGGCAGGTGGCCCCTCCCGCCCCGCCCCCTGCGCCCCGGGAAGTGACCCCCACAGTTCCACGCCCAGAACTCGGCGTGCGAGCCCCGGGGCGGAGGACCCCCCTCCCCCCAGATCCCCGTCTGGGCCGCGGCTCGGAAACTTGGAACCGGGCCTTGTCCTCAGTTTCACAATTCGGGTTACACAAGTGGCCTCACCGGCTCGGCGGAGGGGCTGCGTGCTCCCGCGTCCCCTCCCGGGCTCGCTCCGGTGGGCGGACTCAGGGCGCGTCTGGGGTTGCTGTTTGCGGGGCTGGAGGGGAGCGTGTTGGCTGCTGTCCACGCAGCTCTTAGGGTGACCAAGAGGAGCCACTTTCAGGCCCCTCCTCCGAGGGGAAGTGACCAGCTGGCGTGCTCTTTATAGGAAATTCAGCTCCCTCTTCCCCCAGCGGAGACCCCTCCACACCTCAAGCCCTACAGGATACGTGCGAGGCTCCACGTGCACGCACGCACACGTACGTATGCACACGCACGCTCGCACGGCCTCCACCCCACGTCTCCCGCTTGGACGACCGTAGCTGACTCCTGTCTGAATGAAATCCAGCCCGAACCTCCAAACTTGGGCCTGGGTCCCCTGGAAGGACCCGAATTTCCTCCCGTCATCTCACCTCCATAGGATACACAGCTGCTACCAGACGCGAGTCTGCGGCCATCCTACACTCCCTATTGCAAGTTGGGCCAGCCCCGCCTTCACTGCAACAAGGTGAGTGTGGTTCCAGGGCCTCACCTGTGGTAAGGGTCACCGCTGACGTTCCTACAGCAAAAGACAAGTCAACAACAGAAAGCCCATTTATTTACTGGAAGCTTTACGTGGCAGGGGAGCCTTTGGAAATGACAGTACACAGATCCTTGGAAGATGCCCTTCGAACTTGGGTTGAAGAAAGGACAGATGTGTAGAAATGGGAGGGTCAAAAGATGTGATGTACATACAGGTAGCAGGTTGGAGACAGAAAGGCAATAAGGCCTGTTCACGGTCTTCATGGTCTCTGGGTAGCAGCATTCCTTCCCCAAGGTATAGGCCGGACTTCTCTGAAATGAGGGCCTTCGGACCCACTTGTCAGATAAGGTGGGCCAGAGAATTTCTTTCCACCCAGAACCTACCCAGAAACATGAGTTAGGGTACTACTTATAGAATTATCAAATGCTTTGGGGGAAGGGATTCAAGTTTCTATGTCTTAGGGAAGAGGAATTCTGGTTCCAAAACTCACTTCAGGGAAGAAAAATGGAGTAGGATACCAGAGGGCAGGAGGAAAAAAGCTGCTTTTGAGGCCTTCTAATTTCCTTTGGTTTAGTGCAGGAGTACCCCACCCCCAGGCTGCAGATGGTCCCAGACGATGGCCTTGGAAGAATCAGGCCTTTAGGACAGATGAGTGGGGATTAGTGGATAGGCTGCTCAGGAAGCTCCACCTCCTGTCAGCGAGCTCCTACCAGTGTGCTCCTGTCAGGTTCTAATACCCCTGTTGATGGATAGGAGGCGGAGCTTCATTCTGCTCGCCTCCTGCTCTTGCCATTTGAAAGCTATCCTCAACAACCTGGTGCTTCCTGAGTGCCACTGCACACCTTCAAGAGAATGGTTTTCTGGTGTCAACAAGGTTGAGGACCGCTGGTTTAGAGTTCCGAGCCTACGAACACACTGCACTCAGATATTATTCTTGGAGCCCCAGCACTGGCTCTCCACCCTGCTCCCTCCATATTGTAGGCATCATGCAGCTGCAGAAGGGGAAACTGAGTCCTGGTGCACAGATTTCTGGGCCCCATGCCCTGCAGGTACCTGTTATGGTTGGGGTGTGGGACATCTCCCAAAAACCTCATGTATTTACAGACTGAATTAACTGCAGATTTCCTGTGCTGGTGGGAGATAGGGCCTGCTTGGAGAGGGCAGATCACTGGTTCTTGACTTGAAAGGCTCTGTACTAGCTCCTCTCTCTCTCTCTCTCTCTCTCTCTCTCTCTCTCTCTCTCTCTCTCTCTCGCTCTCTCTCGCTCTCTCTCTCTCCTCCTGTTTTCTGGCTGCCATGGTTTTCTTCCTCTTGCTAGGCCTCTGCTATGTGCTTCCCAGATTGCCAGCTGCCCATGAATGGACAGAGACCTTCTGAAACAGTGAGCTAAAACAAATCTTTCCTCTCTTAAGTTGTGGGTGTCAGATATTCTGTCTCAGCATTGAGAAAGTAACTAAGACAGTACACCATGTGACACCCCACTGCCATGGAGTGGAATGGTCACAGGGCTTCTTTTCTCATTGTCCCCTGTGTCTAAATAGCACTTAGAAGCCCCTGGTTGCTTGACCCAGTGGCAGAGGCCTGTAATCTCAGCACTCTAGAAGGCTGAGGCAGGAGGATCACAAGTCCAAGCCCAGCCTAGGCAATCAAGCAATAATTTTGTCTCAAAATCAAAATGGGATGAGAAGGGGCTCAGTGTGAAGACCCCGGACTCAATCTCAAGTACAAAAAAACAAAGCAAAATACAAAATATACCTGGTTGCAGGTGTATGTATGATATGATAATTGCGACACATTTGGGGATGTCACTGTTGCTCAGACAGCCCTGCTCCTAACACTTTGCTAGGTAGCCCTTGGTGTCAGCAGTCCGCTGAGCAATGCTAATCTTCAAGGGCAGAGCCCACCACCCCCAGCCACTCATTCTGCTGGGAGGAGTCAGCCCAGCCAAGGGAAGCTACAAGAATGCAGATTTGACAGTTTCTGCTCCTGGGGACTTCCAGGAAATCCTGCAGCTAAAGGTCCCACAGGTCAGAGAAGAAAGCTTATCCTCCAGAGATAAGGAGATCAAAGGGAACCTTCCAGAGCCTGCTCCCCTCCCCCTTCCTTCTCTACTGGATGCATGCTCTCTAGTTCATTGTCCACTTGGATTTGTCTTTCCTAACATCAAAAGAACGAAGTGAGCCCAGTGTCCTGATGGTCATAATGCTCTCGTATCCCAAGCCACATTTCACCTCAGCCTTTCTCAAAGGGTTGGGACCAGTGAAAGAGGACTCAGGGCCTCTCAAAACCAGAATGAGAAGTATGACCTGCCATGCCCCACCAGCAGGGGGTTTCTGGAGGTCATCTATCACATCCTTGCCTCTGCCCAGGAATCTTGTCCTCTGCTCTAGGCCCACTTAGCGCTGTTTCCTCCTCATAACCCCAGATGACCCTTTGAAAAGCCCAATTTCACCCTACCTCAAAAGCTTCCAGTAGCTCCCAGTCAGCTAATAATCCAATCCAGAATCTCTAATGCAAGCCTACAGGTCTCATAACCCAGCACTTCCCTCCTCGGTAGCCTTTCTCCCACCCTCACATCCTCTACTTGGCTCTACAGGAGCTGTTGATTTCACCTGGAAATACCTCCCCATTCCCACCCCATGAACACGCCAAGGTCCAGTTGACTACATGGGAAACTGCAAAAAAAAAAAAGAAAGAAAGAAAGAAAGAAAGAAAAGAAAACAAAGTCACAGTAGCTCCAAGGTGGGCTTTAGTGTTTACAGTGTGAACTAATAACAACAGAGCTACTAGAAGCTCTTGAGCAAAGTCCTTGTCTTTGCCTGGTCAGGATGGTATAACAAAATATTAATACCATATACGGAGTGGCTTGTAAACAAAAGAAATTTTGCTTCTCCCAGTTCTTGAGGATAAGAAGTTCAAGATCAAGGTGTCTGCAGGTTCTGTGTGTGGTGAGAATCCTCATTCTGGTTCATAACCATCTACCCACTATGTCTCTCCTCATGGAAGAGGTACACTGTCTGGGGTGTCTTTTAAAAGGACACAAATCCCATTTATGACTGCTCCACCCTCATGACCTAATCACCCCCTAAAGAGCCCACCCCTTAATACATCTAAGGTTAGGATTTTAACATATGAATAGGGAGACACACACATTGAGTCAGTAGCTATAGCTGTTTCCTAAATGTTGCCTGGGGAGAACTACAGCAAAGACTAATAAATTAGAGCTCCTCTTTGCTCACCTCAGCTTCTAGAGGTTCAAAAGAGAAGAAAAAGGAAAATGGGAGGGAGAATATGACAGGGAGACAAAGGAATGGGAAAGAATGAGAAAAAAGAAACTTCAATCACATCCACTGGTTTGTAATTCCAGCACCCTGGAAGGCTAAGGCAAGAGGACAGAAAGTTCAAGCCCACTCTGGGCAACGTAGCAATACCCTGTCTTCAAACAAGAACTTAAAAAAAAAAATCTGAGGAAGTAGCTCAGTTCAAAGGCCCTGGGTTCTGTCCTCAGTACAAAAAAAAAAAAAGTATGTTCCAGGACTACGACAAAAGATGAAAAGGAGAATAAGAACAGATCCTTGTACTTCTTTATCACTTCTCAAACAAAAGGGGTATTAAATAGAAACAGTGAAGGTCAAGTTCTTTGAGTAATACAGCCCTCCCTTTTAGAAGGGAGACAGAATGGAGTTAACTGAAGAGGTGGACAAAATGATCCCTTTGGAATTCAAGGAGTGCTGAAGAGTGGACAGAAGAGACAGTTCTGTTGGGGCCTCTTTCTTGGTAGACAAACCTTTTTACCTCTTCTGCCCCAGGAACATGAAGGAACAAGGAGGACTCATGTAGTCATCTGGGATTTTTCTGGGCCCCTTACTCCATTCCATGACCAACCAGATGTGAGCTACAAGCTTCCCCTATCCTGTTCCATTTTATTCCTCAGTCCTTGTACCTTAGGTTCCAAGGACCAGGCACTATGCTATGCACTAGAGACATTCACAGCTCATACACACCCTTCAGATGTGGAGAAAGTACTGTAACTGTGAACCTATTGTCTGACCCTCCAACAAAAGCCCATCCCCTCACCTGTATAAGTGCATACATGAGAAGCACAGAAAGTTTAAACCAGACCTGGGCTGAACATCCTGGGCTTGTGAATTCCGAAGCTTGCATGGGCACCTGGGTAGTGAGAAGGGTCAACGCACACAACTGGACCCTTCTTATCACGTTGCATTCCTACTGTCATCCTTATTGTTGTGTTATTCTTTGGCAGAAGAGGCCCTTTCCCTTGGAGTCCTTCCTTCATCACATTCCTGGGGAACAAAAGGAAGATCCTGTTTATTTCCAATCAGGGGAGTTGATTCTGGGGTCAGCCAGACCAGCCAAACAGGAACCCAGCTCTTAAATATTCCAACACTAGGAAGCCCAGAGGTTTTCGCAGCATTCCTGCCTGTCCTTAGCTGAATTTCTCTTCAGCCTGGCCTCATTTCTTTCAGGCCCAGCCCATGGAGTG
Source organism: Ctenodactylus gundi (assembly GCA_004027205.1). NCBI lineage: Eukaryota > Metazoa > Chordata > Mammalia > Rodentia > Ctenodactylidae > Ctenodactylus > Ctenodactylus gundi. Next base: position 85,605 of record PVKB01000828.1, read on the forward strand.
GGTCAGATGTTGTAATTAATCATGCCTCATGAGTTCAGAGTCACCACATTTAGATTTCAATTCTTTTTTTAAAAAGCATGATGTCTGCATATGAAATACTCTTTGTTGCCCCTGCAGCCTTCTTCACGCCTGCAGGAAAGAGGGAAGGTTTCCGGGACCTTCTCCAAGTATTTGTACCCAAGGAGGAGATAGACTGTGACCTGTGCTCCAAAACACCTCCAGTGTCTCCCAAACAGAACAAATAAAAATTTTTATTTGTACATTTTTAAATGTACACTGGAGCTAGGCCCCATGGCACAGGTCTGTAATGCCAGCCCTGTAGGAGGCTGAGACAGAGGATCTCAAGTTCAGTCTCAGATTGGGCAATTGGCAACTTATCACCGTGTCAAGATGCTCTCTCAAAATAATAAATAAAAAGAGAAAAACGGACTGAGGATATAGCCCAGTGCAAGGGCCCTGGGCTCAATCTTCAGTACCACACATACAAAACTGTATACTGGTATTCATTCTACAAATGCTAGTGTATTGTTAATATTATTATTACTTCTCAGTGTCTAAGTTTCCTTTCCCTTTGAATCTGTTATGATTTGGATCTGGAATGTCCCCCAAAAGTCTCATTTGTTTGGATGTTATGGGGTGTGGTGGATTACATGTGTGTATTGGATTATAGATATAAGGTGGTTTACTAGATGTGTAACCTAGAAGGAGTAGTTCACTGGGACATGACCTGGAAGGGTATATGCTAGCTCCACCCTTCCTCCCAGACTGGGCTTCCTGTCTACCATGCTGTGAACAACATTCCTCCGGCTCACCCCTGCCATGTGCTCTACCATTGCCAGCTGCCCATGAATGGACTGAGATAATCTGAAACTGTAAGCTAGAATAAGTCTTTCCTTCCTTAATTTGTGGATGTCTGGTATTCTGTCACAGCAGTGAGAAAGCAACTAAGACAGAGTCTTAAGAAATTTAGTTGTTTCCCTCTTCAAATGTAAACATCAGGGAGGGAAAAGAAGTAGGTTCGGGGAACATGGGAGTAGGAAAGGGGCTTCGGCTGTAAATTTCATTTCTTTATACATTTTTTTTCTTTGTTACACCATGCAATTACTGTACTACTTTTGCAATTAAAAATAAGAAACAAAGTGGGCGAAAGGGGAAGTAAAAATTTTTAAGATACACTGGAAGTAGGCCTGGTGATGCAGGCTTATAATCTCAGCAGTCCGGGAGGTTGAGGCAGGAGAACTGCAAGTTTAGCCCAGCCTGGCCAACATAGTGGTTTAGGAAGACTGTCTCAAACTCAAAACTGAGAAATGGGTAGGGATGAACCATAATGCGAAAGCCCTGAGTTCCATCCCCAGCATGCACGCACACACACACACACACACACACACACACACACATACACACGATTAAGATGTAGTATGTATATGCACCAATTCCCTAAGTTGAATGTAATAATTAACAATCCCAAACACAAACTAGTAAAAATAATAATGGGGAAAAAGATAATAAATAGTCAAAATATGGTAATTTTTTATAAAAAAGGAGAAGGTTGGCATGGATGAGGTAGACAAAAAAGAATTTATCATCAAAGCTATCATGTACTAATCTCTTAGTGTTATTTTTACAAATCCCAAGAACAGCAATGAGAAATTAATCTTATTGCCCAGTTTGCCTGGAACTTGCCAAATACTCCAAATCTTCAGCTGAGCTCAGGGGACAAATGAACTCGGATTTGGAAGAAAGCAGCTCACAGTAGATTTGTGAGCAGGCAAGAGAACTTGGGCCAAAACCTACCCAATTGTAGATTTATAGTGGGGGCAGCTTTTCAGAAATTGACTTGAAGAGTTTGCCACTTGGAAATTGGGGGAGCACTCTGCCCCACAACCTACACTGAATTAAAAGATAGGAAACATCTTGTTTTGTTTTGCTTTGCTTTGCTTTGCTTTGTTTGAAACAAGGTTTAATTAAGCCACTAAGTTGCCCATGCCAAGCTTGAACCTACAACCCTCCTATCTCAGCTTCCCAGAGTGCCAGGATTACAGGCCTGGCTAAAAGATATGAAACTTGACAATACTGAGGTACCCTACTGTCTGCATTTTTGTCAAGTAATTGGGACTTTTAAATATCCAAAATTCACTGCTTTAGAAATTATCTACTCCAACATCTGATTGGAGAAGCTAAGGCTTAGTGAGTAGAAAAGGCTCACCCAATGTCACCATCAAATGAGCAGCTGATGGCAGGCCAAACAAGAAAATGGGACTCCTCCCATATGCCCCTAGAAACAGGAGGAGAAGCGGGGAGGAGCCCTGAAAGATGCTGTTTCACAGGTAATCGCTTCCTGTCACGTTTCCTCATATGGAGCCCCACGCTGATGGATCAGCAATAACATTTTCAAAGTTATATCTGCAAGGAAATGGCTATTAATGTTCTCCCTTTCCTTTTAGAGTGCTGCAGAATACGTATTAATTTTCTCTCTACTTACATCTCCTATTTGCAAATTGTATTCATTACCCATGCTCCAATTTGCCCTACCCCTGAAGAGATGATGGTGAATAAATGTCTTCCTAGAAATAAAATAATTGTCACTGAGATTTATTTTTATAATTATTTACAGAGAATGTTTTAGAATATATGGGGAACACTAATAATAATGTGCACACAAGGGTTCTGGTGTGATTTACCAATATGAATCTCACGAGGCTCTTCCTACCCTCCCAAAAGCGCCTGAAGCACATGCTACATGTTTGCAGCTATGAGACAGAGGCAAAACAAGTATCAGTTGCCCCTGAGATCACCAATGCCAGAGTCCGAAGGCTGGATGAAGGGCTGGTTAAGCCTTATACAGGCCCGTGTGCTGGCCCTGGAGTCTTGGGTTGAATACCTAGCTTTGCCACTAACTTGCTGGGTTCCCAAGATGAATCCATTTGCAACTCAGCCTTCCTGAGATGCAAACTATTGATAACTGACCCAAGAATCCTTTGTTTCCTAAAATAATGCTATAGTCTGAATCTAGGCTGTCCACCAAAGGCCCATATGTAAAAGGCTTGGGTCCCAGACTGGCGCTATTGGAAGATGGGAGAATCTTTAAGAGGTGAAGTCTAGAGGAAGGTCTTCAGGTCATTGAGGGGGAAAATGGAATCCCTACCCCATTCCTCCCTCATCCACCTCCCTCTTGCTTCCCAGCCAGAGGGACTTTACCCTGCCATGTACTCCCACCACAGTGCACTGCCATGCCACTGGCCCCAGGGCAACAGGGCCAACACATCGCAGGCTGCAACTCCTACAGCCAGGAACCAAAGAAAATCTTTTTTCTTCCTAAGCTGGTTGTCTCGGTTATTTACTATGGTAATGGGAAGCTAAATGACACAAAGATGCAAGTAAATATGTTCTTTGCCCCAAAATAAAGATAAAACACTCCTTAGGAGATTTACTGAGAGCCTGCTATGTGTCAGGCACTAGTAGGACAAATAGGAACACGGCAGGCCTAGTTCCACTCCTGGCAGACTCATTATAGTACTAGAATGTATTATAGTGGGAACACACAGGTAACAAGAAGGTAAATAAGATATTCTAAGTATGTGAAAGAAATCATTTCAGGTAGTAAGAATCCATCCTGTAAAGACAAAAGTGGACAATTGGAGAGTATGAGAGGAGGCGATGGATGCTGATTTAGGCACAGTGACCCAGGTCCCTGTTAGCCTTTCTCCCGTAAAATCCCTGAGGAGCAAAGGCTGAGGAGAAGGACTTTGGCCCTGCTCACCTCCTCTGGACAGTGCCACAGTGATCACGAACTGCAGGATCTCAGACAGCCATGGGATGTGCTAAGAAGGCCAGAGGAGGAACACCGACGCTGAAGTCTGAATCTCTGAATTGTGAGATACAGCCAGCCACAGGACAACTTGGGAGGAAGGTTTTCCAGGCAGAGAGAACAATGAACACAAAAGCTATGCCTGTTCTCATGTTAACAGTTTGCTTAGGCTTGAGGGGTGAACTTGAACTTCAGTGCTCCCAAGACAAAGAAGGGAGATAGGAGTTGTCAGGAAAGCATAGGGTGATCACAGAAGGCCTGCTGAGAAAGCTATATTGAAGCTGAAATTACAGGAAGTAAGGGAGAGCCAGGCGGACATGGAGAGAAAAAATGTTCTCAACAACAGAGACAGCAAGTGCCCAGGTCCTGAGGCAGGAGCACACCTGGCAAATTTGGAATATACCAGAGTGGCTAAAGTCAGTGAAGGGAGAAAGGGTGGTAAGAGAAGTCAGAGGGTGGGAGTGGGGGCATAATTCATGTAAAGCTGGGTACACTGAGGTTAGGGCTTGGGTTCATACTTCAAGTGTAAACAGAGAACCTTGGGAGAAACATAGACATGACTTGACTCACATTTTATAAAGTTCACTTTGGCTGCTGGGCTGAGAATGGACAGTGGACAGCAAAGCACAGGGGCAGGGAGAACAAGCACTGGGCTGTCACGGGAATCTGGGAGATTTTAAGAAATAAATAGAGTTTTCTGAAAGCTTGAACATAAGAACTCAAACACAAGAGTTGAGGGTAACTCCAAGATCTGGGACAAGAAACTGAAAAGATGGAATTATTGTATTGATCAGAATGAGAAGTTTGGAGGGGGGAGGGTCCAGGAATCTTTTTTGAACCTTTGAGATGAACTTGAGACTTACACATAGAGATTTAACACAGACACTCAAATAATGGAGTGTGGGGTTCCAAAGAGAGGCTGGATCTGGACTAGTCAGCAGTGTGGAAATCCTCAGCTCAGAGATGACATATAAAGTCCAAAGATCGGAAGAGGAAGATCTGAAGATTCTGCTCCAGTGCCCTCTGAGAGAGAAACAGAGAAAGAGAGAGGGGGGGGGATGGAAGGAACCACGAAGAGAATGAAGGGCAACTGGGGAGGTATGGAAGGCCCCATGACAAGGTAGGACGTGGAAGGCAACAAAAGAAAGGGATTAAAAAAATATAGGCTGGAAAATGGCTGGTGGTGCAGGCCTGTAACCCCAGCACTTTGGGAGAATGAGACAAGAGAATTCCAAGTTTAAGCCCAGCCTGGGCACATGCATGCGCACACACACACAGAAAGAGAGACAGACAGAGAGAGAAAGGCTGAAGGTAGACATAGTGGCTTATCACACCTGTAATCTCAGCAAACTTACTCGGAGGCTGAGGTAGGAGGACATCAAATTCAAGTCCTGTCTGGGCAACTTAGCAATAGTGAGATCCTGCCTCAAAACAGAAACGTAAAGGAAAAAGCAGGCTAAATAAAAATGGGGGGAAATGGGCTACATATGTAGTTGAATGTGAAAGACCTGGATTTGATCCCCAGTTCTGAAAACAAGAAATTAGGCTGAGGCAGGAGGGTCACAAGTTCAGCCTACAGTTTAGCACTGGAGACCCTATCTCAAAAACAGGAACAAAAGTGGGGGAAAAAAATAAAAAAGGTGTCAGGATACAGCTCAGTGTGAAGGCCATGGGCTCAAACTCCAGTACCATAAAAATAAATAAATAAATAAAGGAATTCCCAATCTCAACTCCAGTTGAGCCAAGGATCCTCAGCAGATATTGGAAGCATTGAATGAAAAGACTATTTTCATGGTCTTAAAGTGTCACCCCACAGGTAACCTATAAATTACAAGAGGGGAAATTACCTTTCCAGTGGAGAGACCTAGAGGTCATGAACTCAGCCAAGAGCTCAGACTCCCCATCTCCAAGGTGATGCTGTGGGCTTCTGAGAGGATTCAGTGGGAAGCACACACCTCTTGCCTGCTATTCTTACCAAAAATGTTTAACCAGAATCTGCTTAAGAGGAAGCAGGCAAATCCAGAAAGTGGAAGATTTTTTTTTTAAGACAACTGGACTACGCTGCCCAAAATGACAATGTCGTGGTGATGGGGTTGGGGGAGCGGGGAATGGTTCTAGACAAAACCATCCTACAGAGACATGGCGACCAACTACATGACCTTTTATTGGATTCTGGAACTCGAGGGGAAGGAAAGAGCCAAAAAGCCATTTCAGGCACAGCTGGAAACCTTTAAATACAAACTGTTTGATATTACTGAAGATACTGAATTAGCCTTACTTTCCTTGGTTGTGCTAACTGCAGTGCAGTTTCATAATAGGATCTTCTGTTTCTTGGGAAATGCAGGCTGACGAAATCGGGTAGAGATCAAGATGCACATGGCTTCAAAATAGTTCAGAGAAAAAAAAAAAACAGCTTTTAACGGAGAGAAGGCCCAGTGTGGTAACTTGTGAACAGCTCTTGGGTCTGGGAGGAGGCCATTGGGCACTCTTTGTCCTATTCTTTAAATCCTGTTGTAAGCTTCAAATTGTTAAGCAAATATTGTTAAGGACCAAAAGTGAATAGGAATGATGGGCTGTGTCCAGTTCTTTTTAAGGTCGCTTTGGTTATGTGGCCAGAGGCCAGGCAGTAACGAACTGCATAGGTAGGGTAGGTCTTGCTTGGAGATCACAGGAGCGAAATGATTACGTGTGTGTTTCAGAACAACTGGTTGGCCAGTTTGGTGGGAGATGTTGAGAAAGGAGTGTGGGGTCTGGAAAATCCTCCCAGCCTCTGAAAGCTCCTCCTATCCCAGTTCCCCAGGAAGAGCGGTGAGAACCAGAAGGGAGACCGGAGTATCTGCGGGAAGGGTGCAGCCATAGGGATGTGACAAACGGATGGGTAGGAAGGTGTCACGGTGCGGTTGCCTGCATTTAACAGCAGGATGGAGGAGCCAAGATGGGGTCATTCACCAAGATACAGAGTGGGGGTGAAGGATGATGGGTCCTGCTTAGGATGGTGATGTGTCAAAAGCCTTTGGGCATTGTGTCCATCTCTGGGGGAAAGCAGCAGATGGCAGACTCTGGGACTAATGGCAGCCTGTTGGGCGATACCTCCACACTGCACCCTACTCCTCGGATGTCTGAGCCAAGCTCAGAGTGCTGGGAACTATGCTCTGGGTGTGACAGAGACTGGCAATTCCTTTGTTCATAAGGTCTCCACGTCCTAGAACTCTCTCTTCCCAGAACCCCACCCCCACCCCAAGTCCTGCTCCCCCTGGTCCAGCTTTCAGCAACTACTCCAGCATACAAAATGCCATTGTAATGCCTCTCCCACATGCCTGGCATGACCACCTGCTGGTGGTGATGTAATGGGCATTTATTTCTTTTCTGACTTCCCAATGAGGTGTAAGGGACTCAGTTTGTGTCAAGGTGATCTGAACCATGCCCAGAGTAGATGAGCCTTAAACTAGGAAGAAGATGGGGAGAGAAAGGAGGAGAAGGAGGAGAGGATCACAGCTTACCATTCTCCAACCAAAACACCTTAAGAACTCACCATGCTAGCCAGGCTGGGGGTCACAGGCCTGTAATCCCAGCACTCTAGGAGGGTGAGGCAGGAGGATTGCAAGTTGGAGCCCAGCCTGAGCAACTAGAAATTTAGCAAGACCCTGGCTTAAAATTAACCCTAATATATAGATAGATAGATAGATAGATAGATAGATAGATATATCAGCGTGAAGACCCTAAGCTCGATCCTCAGTATGAACCTGCTCCTTCTAAAAAACCTCACTGTGCTGCTTCAAAGCTATGGGGACTACTTTTCTCTTCCGTGGATGGGGGTGGAGGTACTTACGGGCCATCCCTGCCTGCCACCCCCCTAATTCCTAAGTAGGAACCCCTGGGAAGAAGCCACCGCATCCCAGCCCACGGTGCTCCTTCGGAAACTGTTTGCCATAAGTGACTCACCCAATTAAGAGCATCTACATAACAAAGCCTCACCGGGCGCAGAGGTCGCAGAGACTGTGAAGGGTGTCTTTCGTGTGGGTTCAGCAGGGAAGGTTCCCTAATTACCAGTCATTTCCACTCCTCAAGAGCCTGTCAGCCTTTGAGATGCAGGGGATAAAAAGCATCCCCAAATTCCCACCCCACACGAATCACTGCTCCCTCTCCAACGCACCCCTGCATTTCAAACCTATGACTAATAAGTGCCAAGGACGGGTCTCTTCCCACCTGGCTGAGGATGGCGGGGGGGGGGGGGGGGGGGGGGGGGAGGAAAGAAAGAGATTGCCTTGGTTCCCAAGCGCTTTTCAGCAAGAGCACCTGGGAGGTCTACATCGCTGTCTCCTTTAAACAAGCAAGCAAACAAAACTTCTATTGTTCTCTTTCTATGCGTGAAGGCAGTAAATGTTTGTAGCAGAAACTATATTTGAGCAAGAAAGTTAAAGTCACCCTTAGCCCTGCCCTTGGTCCTGCGGTTGACCTGGCAGCCTGTCTTCTAAATGACAGATATTTCCTGCAAGGGGGGAGGAGCGGGGGGGGGGGGGCATGTCCCTACTCTTTCACAACCAGCTATTTATTGATTAATTTTTTGCTACTCAGGGCCTTCACCCTGAGCTACATTCCTGGACTTTTCTATTTTTTAATTTAATTTTTTTTTTTGAAACAGGGTCTCACTAAGATGCTAAGTTGCCCAGGATGGGCTCCAACTTGCACTCCTCCTGCCTCAGCCTCCCAGAGTGCTGGGATTACAGGCCTGTGCTCACCAGGCCAGGCCCATAAACCAGCGTTTTAAGTTAAATGATACATCCTGTCCCCATGAGCATGTGGAGAGAATGGTAAGAGCTGGAGGGGAAGTTGAGCTAGGCTAACAGAGAAGGTGTGCGTTGGTCACGAGAGCAGAGGATGCATCAGAAGAACTTGTGGAAAGCCAAGGGATGCAGTTTAGAGGCTGTAAAGAGTCCTGCCCTTCCGAGTCTAAGCAAGGGATTTCCTCTCTGGGAATCTTAGTTTCCTTGTCTGTAAAATAGGTGTAACAGGAGAAGCCTGAAGAGTTGTTTTGAAGACTAAGAGATCCCGGTCATAAAGGGCTCACCGACACTGGACACTCTATGACTCATTTTAATAAGTGTTCATTAATTAATGCCTGCTATTTACTTAGCCTGCTGCCAGTCTATATTCAATAGAAAGAAAGCATCTGTTTTAGGCTTGGAGAAACTTCAGATCTAATTAGAAAGTTCGACACACACACACAAACACCAGGTTAAACGATACGAATTTAAGTAGCTAATAACAGATATCATCAATCAGTAGGTAATGAAGGCTGGATGAGCGGCACCAAGGGCATGGAGTGGAGGGCGTGGTACAGAGGGCAGGAAGGACGCAAGGCAGGGAGCAGAGTACGAGCACTCACTGTGCCCCAGGCACATGTGCTGTCCCTTTCCTTTCCTTGTTGACCATCTATGACTGTTGTTAGACCCATTTTGCAGAGGAGGACGTAGAAACTGCAGAGAGGTTAAGGACCTTGCCACAGGTTGCACAGCTAAGAAATGGAGTAGTGCTATTCTCTGCACCCTAGCACCCGCCATGTGCCACAGCATCATGCTCTTGTCTAACAGAGGCAGTGATGGGGGGATGACAGGCATTGGACTGGGTGGTACAGGAGGGAGCCCCAAGAATGAAGGAAGGACTGAGAGTGGCGAGCAGGTGTGAGGGGACAGACCCCAGGCTAGCCCTGAGGGCATCAGCAGAGGATGTGAGGTAAGGCCTGGGAAACACTGTGGGGTGGGGAATTGGCTCCCCCTGGGGGTTGGGGCGTGTGGGGTCTAAGCTGTGTTTGGGAAGGTGGGGCTGGAAGGTGGCACTTTGGGGGGATTTTAGATGGGCGGTAAAGAGCAAGGCCAGGAGAGCACAAATGTCCTGGGAAAGGGAGTGCCCTCCCATCCTTCCCCTACTTTATTTTTCCACTACTGGGAGTTGACCCCAAGGCCTTCACACTGAGCTACATCCCCAGCTTCACCCCCGATTTTTTTTCTTTTGAGATAGGGTCTCACAAACTTGCCAAGTTGCTTATACTGGTCTCAAACATGCAGTCCTCCTGCCTCAGCCTCCCAGAGGCCAATACATCCAGTTTCCCTGACCTTTTAACTTTGCAATATGTTGGCCTAATCGGCCTTTGATTCCCACGGCTGCTGGCCTCGTGTTAGCATGTCTACTGATGTCATTCGCACTTGGATTCTGCAGGAGGTAGCTCATTTATTTATTCCACTCAAGCTGATGTCATGAGGGCTGATGGAGCCTATTTCTAAGGGGGAAGCTGTTGGCCCCTCCTGAAGGCTAATTATAATTATGGAGAAGGAGGAGGAAGATGATGCTAAGTGTCTTGAAAAGGCTGATGCCCACCAGATCCCTCCTACAAACTCTGCCATCCCCAGGCCTGGCACACTTGTCTTCCCATATCAGCCACTGGTGCCACTGCTTGTCCCCTACTCAGGAGTGGCAGTAAGGCCCTCGTTTCTCCTGAAGAAGCAGGCACAGAGATCAGAGCACGACGAGGTCTTTGGCTCTGAAGTGAAACTTGATGAGTGGGGTGAAAGAACCACGTGTTGGGAGACCCTGGAGGACTGAGCACCCGGCAGACCAGAGGACGACTGGCACTGAAAACCCCTGGATGATGTGTTCACCTAATATCCGAATACTGTTGGTGTTCACAGTAGGGACTCTTTGGGGAATAAAAGTAAGACGATATCACTTGTACCCTTAATTAATGCTTCAGAGAAGATGGGGAAAGAGGAAGAAGTAGGACTAGAGACAGAAAAAGGTAAGCAGTGTGGGAAGCTGAGGCAGGAGGCTTGCAAGCTTGAGCCCAACCTGGGTCACTAATATTTAAGTGAGAAAGGAAAAAGGAAGGGGAGGGGAGGGGAAAGGAATAAATTCTGAGCCCAGAGATGTGAAATAAAGCATCTTGGGTAAAGAAAATGCAGTGCAGTGTGGAGGGAGACCTTTCTCCTCCTTCCCATGATGCTTCTGCTCTACTCGGCTCACACCAGACCTCAAATGTTCCACGCCACCACCACCCGAGGAACTGCAGCCTAGAGGTGTTCCTGTGCTGTTGATTGCATTCCACAAACATTCTTTGAGCACCGCAAGGTACCAGACACTTAAGGTCTTAAGCGCTACCAGAAGAATCAGGGTTGATTGTCACTTAAGGTGGCCAATCTAGACAGTGTCCTTTGATGCCTCAGAAACCATAATCAGACATACTGAGTGCCTTCCAGGCTGTGGCAGGAAGGGCTGGAAGCAAAGGGGAGAAATTCCGTACAGTCTCAAACCAGATGCGGACAGTAATTCTTTCCCTGCTGAGCTTTGCTAAGATGTAAATAAGGCAATATTGTGAAGCTAACTTAGAAGTCCTTTAAAAGAGTGTCCAGGACTCAGTAGGCATTTGATAAAGCCATTAATATGATTCACTCACTCAATTCTAGCATGACTGATTTTTCTCTGCAGAATTTAACAGTTTTTCACTTGAAATCATTACCTGGCTGGGTTGGAGGCACTCAGCCAGGCTGTTTGGCGTGGGGGCCCCACACTGGCACCATTACAGGAGCTCACAGGCACCGCTAAGAAGCAATCACCATCAGGACTGTTTAGCAGCCACCCAGTGAGACAGGCCGTGGCAAATCAGTTGATATTGTTGGTAGTGAATGACAGAAACTAGGCCTGGCTAACTTAAGCAGAAAAGGGCTCTATCGGAAGGATATGAGAAAGCTCACAGGATCTCAAGAAGACTGGAGACCCACAGGTGGGAAACAGACAGGAACCAGCAGTGGCTGCGAATGGAGCTGCAGTTGGTCATGCCACTAGAATAGTCCAGTCAGGTCACTGCCTGAGTGGCTGCACTGTCACATTAGACCTGGCAGCAACTGTCCTCTCTTCTCTGTCTCCCCTAGGCAGTCCATATCATTGCCTTAGGCTCAGAGTTGCTGTTGAGAAGAGTTGCTGAGCTATCCCCAACTCCTGCTTACCTTCTCCTTGAGAATCAGAGGCTCAGATGGGGGGTGCCCTTGGTAAAGCCTCAATTGCCCAGCAGAGAGAAGGAGGATGTGGCCACTTCAGGTTCTGGAGGTGGAAGCAGGCTCTTCTTCCCAACAAAGAGGAAGGGGATTTGCATGCTAAGCAGCCAACGAAGGAAAGGGGGGAAAAATCTAAATGTCCACTATACAAAGTTGACTAGAGGGCTGAGGGTTAAACTAAGGTTTTACCATAGTTCCTTCCCAGTAACCTGGCTATTCTAAAATACCAAGATCACCCCATAAGAATGTTTGCCTGTTTCTGAGGCTATCTCAGAAAGTGCACTTGAAGGAAATTTTTTAAAGTAGATATCTGGGGAAAAAAATTCCAGGGTACAGCACTGGGGATCAAGCTCAGGGTCTTCACATTGAGCAACATCCCCAGCACCTTTTTATTTTTGATTTTGAGACAAGGTCTTGCTAACTCACTAAACTGCCCAGGCTGGGCTCAGATTTGAGATCCTCCTGCCTCCAAGTGTTTAGATTGCAGGTCAGTGCCCACTGGGCCCAGTCTGAAACTTTTTGACCACTGTGGTGATATATCCCTGGGGTACTACAAGAAATACTTGCTAGATGGAAAAGCTAAGCTTATGTTGGGCCAAAAACATTTTTTAAATCCCCAATTTCATTGACAATTAGGGGCTCCATTTGTCTAAAGAAGGTTTTAGAGGAGGATGGTCGTTAGTAACAAATCAGTCCCAGGAAAACCAGAATTCGGTTGGTCTCTGCTATTCACTTGCACTTTTGCTCTTGGCACCAAGATGGCTTCTATGACTGTACAAGTTAGATCCAAGTTCGTGGAATACGGGAGACAGAAGAAAGAGAAGAGGAAAGCCATCTGCAATATTCCTCTTTGCTCCTAAAAGTGAGGATGCTTCTCTTCATGCCTTGCCACCGTTTTACTCACACTCATTCTTTCCTGGCCAGAAGTGGGTCTTATGGCCACCAAGCTGAAAAGATGGCAGGGAAAGGAAAAAATAAGATTGTCGTGACTCACCTATGCCAATTGCAAACCCTTTCCAGAACCTGGCCCATTACTACAATGTCAAGGGAGGAAGAAGGAAGTAGGTACTGGACCACTTATCTAAATTCTAGAGTCAGATTTGGTAATTGCAGGATTGGAAGCTGGGCAAGTATGGGGACAAGGCCTTCTAAGGAAGAGGATATAGGAGTACAAAAACGCAGGACATGTGAAGAAAACAAAGAAATTTGATTTGGCTAATGTGAAGGCACTTACATTTTTGGTAATCTATCCTATAGAAAAAAGTCACTGTTTTTGTTTTCGGCAAGGGTAGAGACATAATAAATTCTTCTAGTGAAAGTCAAAATGTGGTAACAACCCATATGCCCATTAACAGGGGAATGGCCGAGTAAGTGTAGTAAGAGGCTAATAACTAGAATATACAAAGAACTGAAGAAAAATAGACTCCTCAAACTCAAAGACCCAATTAAAAAATGAGCAATTCAAATGAACAGACAGTTCTCAGAAGAAGTACAAATGGCCAGCAAATACATACATTCAACGTCCGTAGCTATGAGAGAAATGTAAATCAAAGCAACACTAAGATGCTATCTTACTCCAGTGAGAGTGGCTTACATCAAGAACTCGAAAAATCAATAGATGTGGGCAGGGATCTGAGGAGAAAAGGAACCCTTTTACATGGCTGGTGTAAATTGGTACAACCATTATGAAAAGTAGCATGGAGACTTCTCAAAAAAACTGAAAACAGATATTCCATTTGACTAGGCAGTATTTCTGGGTGTCTTCCCAAAAGAGTTAAAAAGCACCATATAACAGCAGAGATACATACATATCCATGCTAATAGCAGCACAGCTAATAATAGCTGACTCATGGAAGATCAAAATATCCATCAATAGACCAATGGATTTTTAAAATGTGGCATATATAGGGAGTACCACTCTGCCATAAAGGCAAATATAAATTCTTTGTAGGTAAATGGATACAACTTGAGACCATCATACTTACTGAAGTGAGTCAGACCCAGAAGATTAGATATCTCCTTGTTTCTCTAATAGGAGAAATCTAGAATGTAAATAATTAATGCAGCCAAAAAAGGGAGATGTTGAGAGTCAGGAGGGGTGAGTGAGGGGCAGAGGATGAGAAGCCGGATGGGGAATAAAATATATGAGGTTGTTGTGATGTATATGTGCACAAATTCCTAAAGTTTAAAGTAATCATTGTGTATCACATATAAATAGAGATATGAATGGGGAAAACATTGTGTCTTTAAGTATTTTCATGGTTGAGGTGAGCACATAATTTTTTTATAATTTTGAAAAGCAACTAAAAGCTTCAGAAAGACTGGTTTGAAACTAGGTGCTGAAGAGCCAAGTGTTGTATATGTGTGGTAGGAGCCGCTGAAGCAAGCAAGGAAAGACAGCCACACAGGAGCAGGTGTAGTGGGCTAGAGGGGAGAAAGGCTGAGGGTGGGAAGCGTGTTTAGAAGATCCCTGTAGCAGCGCCTTCATCAGAAGTTAGCGAGTTCACCAGACCCCGTGGTACAGGCCTGTAGTCCCAGCACTCTGGGAGGCTGGTGCTGAATTGCCAAGTTCAAGCCTGCGCAACTTTGTTGCACAGCCAGACCCTGTCTCAAAATAAAAATGAGGGTCTGGAGGAATGGCACAGCTGTTAAAGCACTTGTCCAGCAAGGAAAACGTCCTGGATTTGATTCCCCAGCGCCACATAAAGCTGGGCGTGGTGGTGCATGCCTGTAATCCCTGCACTTGGGATGCTGGGGCAGGAGGATTACCAGGGCCAGGCTAATCTGAACTTCATAGTGAGTCCAGGACCAGCCTGGGCTACAAAGTGAGACCCTGTCTCAAAATAAATAAATAAAATATGAAAGTAAATGGGCTGGGGAAATAAGTAGCTCGGTGTCACTGAGTTCAATCATCAGTAATGGGGTAGAGTTAATAAAAACTCAATTATGAACATAATATCATGTGAAGAGAGGGGGCCGGGCTAGTGTTTGGAATGTGCATGCCTGGAGGTGGGAGAATGGCGGGAGGTGGGAGATCCTCCCTTCTATTCTATTATGCCAACCAGCATCTCTCAAGCTTTTAAGAGATATTTCTCTTTTCCAGTATCCTCCAGCATCCACTTATTTGGAATTTACAACACAGGGACAAAATCACCATTATCTTTTCATGAGATTTGTGTGTTTCCCCCTTTTAAACTGAAAACATCTTGGGATATGAGATGGGGAGAATACTATGCACGAACCTGCAGGGAATCCCGTGTAAAACCATTCATTCATTCAGCACAGTGGATATGCAAATGCTGGTACTTCATTCAGTCCCTGTAGGAACAGCCCCAGCTCCTTCCCCTGGGAGTTTGCCACCTAGAGGAGGGCATTGTGGACAGGAAGCCCAGTTAAGGTTGAGTGTTACCGAAGGGGGCAGTACGCAGGGAAGGGGTGAGCATCTAAGTGAGACCTAAATGCAAACAAGGGGTGAATTAGGTGAAGAAAAGGACCTAAGGTCACTGCAGAAAAAGAACAATTAGCAAAACTCTGGAGACACACAGTAGCATGGCACCTCTGAGTAACCAAAGGACAGGCTAGCGACAGAGACAGACAGACAGATACAAAGGCGACAAGACAGACACAAAGGCGTGTCAAGCCCCACCAGCCTCAGGATGCAGTGTCAAAGAGAAACGAGGTGTGGCTTGCTCTGTTTAAGAGCACACTTTAAAAAGTGGAGGGGAGGCGATGTAGCACAGACCTGTACTCCCAGCATTCAGGGAGGCTGAGGCAGGAGGATCTTGTACAAGTTGGAGCCCAGGTTGGGTAACTTAGTGACTTAGTGAGACCCGGTCTCAACATAATAATTGAAGGGCTGGGAATGTAGCAGCTTAGCGCAGAGGCCCTGAGTCTGATCTCCAGTACCACAAACACAGAGGAAGGAGGAAGAGGAGGTAGTCCTCATTGGCTCAGGCTGCAACGGCAGGGAACCTGTAGAAGGGGAGCTGGCCAGGGCCTGGATTGCGCCCACCCCCATTTAAATCTTCCTCCTTGGTACACGCCCTCCTCTCATCAGCAATGGCCTCCTATGCAGCTGGTGCCCTTAACAGGCTGGTTCCCCCCCATCACAGAACTCAAAGCCTCAAGGTAACAGGTTAAGATGCTGGAGATCCCAAGGGAGGAAGGAATGAGGATGCAGGTGGGATTTGGGGAGGGTAATGCCGATTCCCTCCCTCAGGGCCTCGATTTCCTCATCTGTGAACCGGGACACTCAAGGGACCTACTTCCCAGAGCCGCTTTGCCAGCATAATTCATTCAAAGTTCTTCCATACTACCTGGCACAAAAACTACAATCAGAAATCGTTCGCTTTAGGTTTTGTTCTTCCAAAAGGATAAGTGGGACCCAGTAGTCACCGACTGGATTCCTGCCTCCCCAGGGTGAGGTCTGATCTGATCCCAGAGAAAGTATGGGCGCCCTTGGGCCACGCAGATGGTCTCAGGACCACCAAATGATACAAGTTTGACGAAAATCTTAAACATGGTAGGTGAGGCCGGGGCTGGCGGCGCGTGAGTGCTTCTGTTCTGATTTTAAAAGCAAGAAGCCTCCAGGCCGGGGAAAGGGAGCGACTTCCCGCCCTCGCGCAAGCCTGAGTTTCGCTTCCCGCCTCCGGCAGGGGCTAAAGATTCCTTGCCTGGCGACAGAGGAGGAGCCCAACGGGTAGGGGACGGGCAGAAGGCAGGCGGGGGCGGGGCGGGGCGGGGGCGGGACCAGCGCGTCAGCCCTCAGCCCCGCCCTCAGCGGAAGTGTCGCGGGGCCCGCCCTCCTTGGGAAGGCCAGTTCCCCTGGCCCCTCCCCCGGCCAGGTGCCCCGTCGCAGCTCGGGCCTGGGCACCAGCACGGCTCCCGGGAGAAGCGCCGTGGGCCCGCGTGCCCGGCGGCCTCGGGCGCTGCTCTCTGACCCGCCCACTCTCCCGCCCTCCCTGCGGCTTCTCCGCCATCTGCGCGGCCGCAGGCGCGGCTGGGGAGCGCACAGGTAAACCGTTGTCAAGTAAGGGCGCAGGTGGGGGCGCTCCCCGGGCGGGATGGGTGGGGCGAGGCCGACAGCAGGTGCCCGGCTTTTTTCCAGAGCGACGACACCGACAGGGTCAGGGTGGGGCAGACCCGGACCTGGGGAGCGCTGCGGCGCCCTGGGGAGCAGGAAGGGAGGGCATTGAACCCCTGGAGCGTGGGGTCCCGGTACTGTGTGTCCCCGCGTCTTGCGCAGTCTCCGCCCGTGCCATGGAAAATGGGGAACGGCGTAGGGGTGCGGTGGTACCCGAGGCTTGTCCCCATCCCACCCTCTGCGATGACAGCAGCTTCTGACAGCCGCCCGGGCGGGTGCGCACGCTCCCAGGTTCGCAGAATGAAAATCAATAAAATCGATGCAGTGGCCAAGAACACCGAATATGTTGGCTTGGTATTATTATTCGCGTTTGTTAAATTCTTTTCATGGTTTGATTTTTTTTTTTTCCTTTCTCTCTTCCTGGAAAAAGGTAGTTTCAGCTTGGATCCAGGCCTTGGGAGGAAACCCAGGATGGCTGCTGATCTCAAGGCAGCGGATCCGGGGCTTGTCTTCGGCCCCAAGCCGCGAAAACTTCTCCCCTCGGTCGTGCGCGCCGCCTGACAGCCGGAAGGAAGCCCCGGGCGCCCTCGGCTTCCCTGAGCGCTGTCCTCCGGCTGGTCCTCTGCTCCTGCGGGAGATGCTCCCCTACACCGACATCCCCCCGGTTCGCCACCCCCACGCCCCGGAGGCCCAGCCTCTTCCCCTCCCCGGCGCTCTCCCCGGCGCTTTAAATAATGATATTTGCATGCAGGGAGCGATTCATAAATATGTCAGGGCCGGTGAAATATAGGCAACATTTCAAACTTTCTATTTAAAAAACATGAATTATGGCCGCGGAAAATGTGTTCCCATTTAAAGGCGATACGAAGTATTTGGTGTCTCGTCCCCGGGCCCATCCATCACGCAGACAATAAAGAGAGTTTTTCGCCCTGACACCCACGATTTATGGGCGCCCTTCTCTGCCCTCATCACTCACCCGCCGCGGCCAGCCCCGCGACAGGCCCCGCGGCGACACCGGCAGGCGCCCCCCGCGCCAGTCCGCGCGCGCACTTTTGCGCCCCTCACCAAGCCCCCCGATCTGCAGCTCTCAGGGAAAGCGCCGGCGGCCGGGAGTTGGGGGGTCGGCCACGAGTGTCCGAGAAGCCAGTGGGAGTGGACACCTCACTCGTCCTCCCGCCTCCGCGCAAGCTGTCCAGTTGGCTAGCTAAGGCCGCGGGAGCTTAGTTGACCTCGGGTTAGTCCCACGACAGGGCAGAAAACTGGGCACGGCGCCGCCCAGCCTGGCTCCCGACCAGCGCGTCCCAAGAAAAGTTTTCTTGAGCCTGGAGAGGCGGACACTTCTAGGCAAAGCTTTCCACAAATTTTACAACAACCGCCCCCCCCAACCCCTCCGCATAATGCAGCCCCCCCCCCCCGAAACCGTGCCGGGTGTCCGTGACACTATGAAAACTTCTTTTTACCACTTGGAGCTAAAGAGTTGTGGAGAAATAAGGACCGGGTGGCTTCCTAGCGTCTCGCCTCAGGCCAGTATCGGCCACCCGGTGTCCTCTTCCACCCTGCCCAGCGCTGCGACATCCACAGTAGCCCTCAGTCCTCCCAAAGATGTCCCCCGAATCTCTGTAGAGAGCTTGTGTCGAGGGAAGTTCGGGCTACATCCGCGGTGGGGTTTGCTTTCAGTTTTCGCCGCGGGCGTACTCGGCCTGGCAAGTTCCCGGGACGCCTTAGGCAGAAGTGGGGCGGGGGGACAGAGGGGAGGGTCTGCCAGACACAGCTGAGCGTAGACAGGCCGCTGGACCTGGGGGCTCCCCTTGCCCCAACCTTCCACTGAGGCCAGACCCACCGCCGCCCGGGCAGGAGCAGCCACCTTGCGGCTCCCCGGCTGGGCCCTGGCGTAGGCGTGCCTGCCGGTGGAAAGCCGGTTCCCGCTGGATGTCTGAAACTTGGATTTATTCGGGTAGATTCAGCGCAAACGACAGCCAGAGAAATCCCGTCGATTCTAAAAATGACAAGGTTGAATTTATTAGACCGACACGTGAAAGTGCGGGAGAGAAAAAATTATACCAACAGTTCCGCACCCACTGCCAACACCACTGATCACTTCTGGCTTCCAGGGCATATATAATCTAACACATCTGAATATCTAGTTTTATAGAAGGGTATAAAATATTCTTAAATTTCCGGTGTGGGCTTATATTATTAATTTGAAAAAATTTTAGAGCTAGTGTCTTTTTACAGCCCCTGCTTGGGTATCATTGGGCCTGAGATAGGAATAACAGACCACTGAATATTTTCTGTCGATGTATTTGGGAGGTGTGGTGTCTACAGTTCCTTAAATATCTGCAATGTGAGAGAGATTTTTAAAAGAAAAGAAAAAGTGGGCGAGCAGATAAATGAGCCACTGCATCAGTACAATATTTCTGGTTGTGGAAATAAATATTCCTGCAAGGTCGGCTGTGGACAGGGAAGTCATCTAGAGGAGCTTTGGGGACCTTGTGTGTGGGCCACCAAACTAGGGTGGGCTCTATCCCATGGGCATCTCTGATAGGGCATGATACTGCAAGAAGTCCAGCCTGGACTGGTCAGCACCGCAGCGCTTTGGGGCTCCTCCTAGATGCAAGCTCAGCAAGGTAAAACCTTCAGGAGTGCAGCTCTGGCACTTAAAGTAAAAGGGCCTGGGGGCCCCCAGCAGCCTTTCCCTCTCAGACACCCCAGCCCTCAATCCTGATTCGATGTGGCTCTGGCAGCGGGAGTTAAGGGTCTGTGGATTCGCCACAGTAGCTCAGAAAAGGGAAGTTCGCCCTTGCTTCTAAGGAGCCCCAAAGTGTGAAGCCAGGAGCCACTGGGAAGAAGGCCACCATTTTTGGGCTTTATGAGAGGGCCCAGAAGCAGACCCCACCTGGCCTTCAAGTCACCAATTAGAGGCGACTGAAGTACATACTGGGATGTATTTACTTATGAAACCTTCAGCACTCCCTCACATACCCAGCGCCAAGGTCCAGATGCCCTTTGGGTCTCCGACATGTATTTGTAAAGCCCACGCAACACCAACAGCGACTTGCAACTGTGAAATCCCAAGACCATCCACTAATCCCAGCACAGGGCGCTTGCAACCGCCCACCTACCTAAGCGCCCTGGGCCCTCGCTCGCTTGGTCTCTGCTTCCTTCCACACTGCAGCCCCTTAAACTCACTCAACGCTTAAACAGGCGCAGAGCTTCTAAGAGGTCCTGAGTGGGAAGAAACTAGGGAAGATTTTTGTCCTGAAATCCTCGCAACAGCACACACGGGGAAGGAGGGGATCCAGCTAGGGAGAAATAGCGCAGCTCTACCCTAGACGTTGTAGGGCACACAGATGGTGTGACTGTGCAGGAAGTGGCTTACAAGGTGTACCTAAAAGGAGCGAGAGACGGAGCAAATATTCCCCCCAAGTAGGAAAGGGGGACAGGAAAAGAAACGAGGAACTTGCAGGAAGGTCACAGACTCAGGAAAGAAACTTGGGTGAAACAAAAGAGGGAAGGGTGGGAAAGGCCAGTGGAGGAGAGACCCAAGAGCGCAGGCCACGGCGAGGTCCCGAACCTATCCAGGCTACGGATCCCCCACGCCTGGCGCCTTCCTGACCCCCCCCAAAAGGCCGCACAGGACAGTCCCCTACCGGCCCTACGAAACTGGGCCCGGCTCTCCGTGGGATGGGCCGGGCCTGAGTCCGACGTCTTCCTCGCGCACTTTTTCTGGGTCCACCTCAGGGACCGCGAGGCGAAACCGGACAAGGGTGGGGAGGCCCCTGGGGGCGCGCGCCAGTCCGGGACTGTTTGGGCGCTCTGGGCCAGGCTTTCCAGCTCGCCGGGCCTGACCTGTCAGGAGGATTATCTTCGAGGGAGATTAATAGGGGAGGCGGGCTGCAATAATAATCGTTTTGTTTGATGTGACAACTCTGATAGGCGTTGATTTACTTACAAACTGATAGGCTTTTAATTGAGCGCCTCCGCCGAGCCCGAGATGAAAGGGAAGCGGCGGTGAAAGGCGGCCCGCCTGCCCTGCGGCCTCAATACTGATTAGCCATCTCGACAGTGAATAGTTCAAGGCATTTTCAAACTTTTTTCCCTCAACTCTCCTTCCTTTCTCCCCCTCCCACCTCCTCCTCAAATCTCGGCCATGCCCACTCCTTTTTAAGGGGAAACTAATCATTTCCATTGTGTGCAAATAAAATCCGCGGGACATTCAGGCCCACCGCCGCTGGGGGTGGGAGGCGTTAGGCCCCGCGCGGGGTAATTAATAACCCCCCCCCACCACCAGGGCCCGCTCGGCCTTCGGGGATCCGGCCTCCCACGTGAGGTGCGCAGCCTCGGGCGCTGGCGCCTCCCGAAAGCCCGGGTCGCACAGGCCACCCCCCTCCCCGGCGCCCCCGTGCGCTCGGCCCTTCGGAGCTGAGTTTGGAGCCACGGCAACGTGCGCAGTCCACGACCCGCACCCACGAGCACAGCGCAGACCCGCGAGCTGCTCCCGAGGGCTTGGAGCGCGGGGCGGCCTCCCTGGAGCCGCCCGGGGTCCAAAGAAACCTGCGGGAATTCGAGGAAGGGGGGCGGCGCCTGGAGACTGGACCCGGGAGTGGCGCCGGATGACCCGGCCTGTGGTCACTCCCAGTTCTGGCCGCATCCCCGGCATCCGGGGCCTCTTCGGGAGCCCGCGGCGACACGCAGTCCGTGGCCGGGCTCGCGACGCCAGAAGCCCTGCAGTTGGCCCTAGGGGAGACCTAGACAGCCGGGCACTCCGTGACACGGGCAGCCACTGACCCTCTCGCGGGACTCAGAGCAGCCTCGCAGCCAGGCTGTCCCCGCAGAGGTGGCCCTGGACAGACCTCCCTCGGAAACCAGCCTTCCCGGCCTCGCGCGGGATCTCGCCACCACCCTCTCGCCGACTTACCTGCCTCAGGGGTTGCGCAGAGACCCCACGCCCCCACGGAGCGCAGGTGTGTCCTCTCACACACCATTTCCCTCCCTTCTCGTCTCCTTTCCAAATTCCCTTTAGTCAAGTTACCACCTAACAAAGTTTACCGACCTAAAGAATCAAGAGATGAAAATGAAACGCAGGGGGGAAATTGCCTAGGATAAAATTCTAAAACTCACCCCCAAAAAGTTCTCGGTACCCGAGCGCAGTGAGAGACAGACAGATGGGGAGAAAGCAGCGGGGTGATGAGAGAGGGAAAGGTGGGCTCCACACGCGACCGGCCCCCATTCCCCCGCGCGTACCCGGCTCCGCTCCGGGCGCGCGCCGGGCGAAATCGGGGCTCCCGGCTCTGCCTCAGCCCGCAAGGGCACAGACGAGCTCCGGGCTCCCCGCGCTGCCAGCCGGCCCCGCCATCTATCAAAAGGACTTGACAACAAAAGAAGAGCCGGACGGAAAGTAGGGGGAGGGAAGATGAAAAGTCCCCCCCCCACCAGGTCCTTCCGAGGAAGGAGGTGCGTCCTGCGCGCACCCTCACACAGGTTCTGCGAGTTTCTCGAGGTCACCCTCGAACCCGCCCCGGCCGCCACCGAAGCCCGGAGCGCCGTGGCGGCGGCACGCACAGCGCCGCCCCGCTCTTTCCCAACAGCGCGAGTGACGGTGCAAATCGAGGGGAACGCGCGGCCCCGCTCCGCCGCCCCGCAGAGCCCGCGCTCCCGCCCCTTCCCGCCGCCGCGGTCTGCTTCGGGGAGCAGCGGTCCCGAAGAAGCGGGGCCCGAGGCTGCGGGGACGGCGCGGAGGGGGGCCCGGGGAGGACCCCGGGGGCGAGAGGGAGCCTCGGACGTGTGTCCACAATGCGCCCACGGCCGGGCCGCTTCTCCGCAGCCTTCCAGTCCTCGCTGCACCAACAAGTCAACGTGAGGAGGGGGACACCCCACCGCTGACCTCCAGAACTCGAGGTCACGTTGGTCACGTTGGTGGCTCTGGGAATGAAGTCTCCGAGTGTGGAGTCGGGGCACTACGGAGGGTGGCAGCCTGACATGGGCGCACTACACACTCCAGGGGGGTCGCCCCGGGGAGGCGGGCAATGTCCCGGGTTAGACGTCGCCGTGCCCGTCTCGGTTATCAAGAACTATGCCGAACTCTGCCACCCCCCACAGGTCGAAGCCCCCCAGAAGTGGACGCTGAGCCTGTTTCTCCAACACGGGAAAGGACGCGCGCGCCCAGGGCCTGCGCGCCCATCTCAGCGCCCGGGGCGCACCTGCGCACTTTGGTCTCACTATTCATTTTCCAGACACGGAGCGCCTTTCTCTTTCATTCTTTCTCTCAGCGTCGTCCCCCCCGCACCCCACCTCATCCCTGGAGGCGGCTCCTCTTTCCCCCTCCTCCGGTTCCCTCGGTCTCTTCCTTCCTCTCTGTCTCTCTCTCCCTTTTCCCCTTCAAGTCGCACCCGCCTTGTAATCAGCAACAAAAGCTGACATAAATCACGGGCGGATTGACAAGAGCTGACAAATAACTGATGGATTGCGGTCGAGGCACATTGACAATTGATGGAGGGGTGGAGATGCCCAAAGAACGGGCGGGGAGGGGGCGGAGGCGAAGAGAAGGTGGCAGCGGAGAGTAAGAATGGGGGTGCGAGTGTGAAACAGAGGAAACATGTGACCCCCGCTCCTGCCCCAATCTGTTGGTCCCAGGCCGTCACGTGGCCAGGAAGGGCGGAGACCCGGGGCGGCGCACGTCGCCGGGATGAGCCGACACCGCCTCCGCCGCCCTTCCAGCTTCTGGTTTCTCCGCCGCGGAATCTCAGGAAATCCGAGCGGGCGGGCGGACTTCCTCCGGCACCCGCTGTCCGCCTTCCCTTATCCTGGTGGCCGCCCCGCGCGCGATCTCAGTTACTGCAAAGAACATTCAGTACGCGGCCCCCGAGCGCCCCAGTAGTGGGCGATCCAGCGGATGTCCCCCCTACCGCCGGGGCTGCTTCTGAACCGCGCCTCCCCGCCGTCCGAGGCGCGCAAGCGCCCGCCTCTTCCAAAGGTTTCAGTTTATTCTCAAGCTAGGAAGAGGGGGAAAAGAGGGAGGCGGCGAATGGCAAACGGAGAATGAATGTCCATCTCGTCCTCGGAGCAAAATCCAGGGAGGGGACACGCGGGGCGGGGGGGCGGCGAAGAGGGAGCTGCCCATTAAAACCAGCTCTGAGCGTCCTGGCGGCGGCGGCGGCGGCGCGGGACGCGTCACATCCCCTTGACCCTCCAATCACCTCGGGCTCCCATTTGATTGGAAGGCGGCAAAGGCTTTAATCTCCCCCTCGGTGCAGCTGCTTTTGAAGTGAGTTTCCTCGCCAGAGCCCGGGCTGGACAGGCAGCCGCTCACATCGCGGAGCGCAGCGCGAGGCGGACCCCGCGCGTCGCCCAGCACTCCCGCAGGCCACGGCTCCGCCGCGGGCCACCCAGGATTACTCGCTGCCGGATCCGGGCGCCGAGAAGGCAGGCTGGGCGCCGGTGGCCACCGCGCCAGCTCCTGCCGCCGCCGCGGCACCCCGGGCGAGCGCGCAGCCCGAGCCCGCCCCGCGCCTCCCGGAGCCCTGCCCCCCGCTGCTCCCATGCGCGCGGGTGGGTCATGAGCACAGCGCCCTCGCTTTCTGCCCTAAGAAGCAGTAAGCACAGCGGCGGCGGCGCGGACCCTGCGTGGAGCAGCGCGCTCTCTGGAAACAGCTCCGGCCCCGGCCCCGGCTCGTCCCCGGCCGGCAGCACCAAGCCTTTTGTGCACGCCGTGCCCCCCTCCGACCCCCTGCGCCAGGCCAACCGCCTGCCCATCAAGGTGCTCAAGATGCTGACGGCGCGGACTGGCCACATTCTGCACCCAGAGTACCTGCAGCCCCTTCCTTCCACGCCCGTCAGCCCCATCGAGGTAAGGACCCCGTCTCCCAGGGTCCAGCTGGGGTCACCCCACGGCCGTGCTTTCTCCCGGGATCGGAGCATGGGGGTGGGGTGTCGGAGTGATTCAGCTCTGGGATGAGGGGGAGAAAGGATAGTGCTTCGGCACCTCAAAACTAGAGCTGAAAGGGAGACGGGTGGAACTGGTACCAATACGAGGGGACCAGGCGGCCCAGACTTGCGGTTCCTTTTAGTATAAGCTCCCCTGAGCCCCCTACCCTAATCCAGGTACCCCTACTGGGCCCAGAAGGCGGGCCGGGGCCTGAAATATGATCCCTAAGTCTCTGTCCTCAGGCTCCCCAAAAGCTAGCGTGCCTGCCCAGCCTTTGCAACCACCAAGCCCTTGCTCTGGGAAATCAAGGGGTGTGTGCAAAGAGAGGGTTTAGTTCTGACCTAGGAGCTGAGAACCAAAATACTCTGAAGGTTTGTATTTGGGCGGGGGGATTCCCGAAATCCATTTAGCACTAAGAGAATGCAGGAACGACCCTGACAAGGGTTCGGGGAGAAGGTTCTGTCGCTTTTCCCACGGGTGAGGGTCCTTGGCGGGCGGGTGTGGGAAGGGGTGCCGTCTCGAACTGCGCCTGGGGGCCGAGACGCTTTTCCTGGTCTGTTGAGGAGGGGGTAGTCGAGCCATCCCCGGCAGGATTCTAAAGGTCTCCCCTCTCCGTGTGACCCCCACCCGGTCTGACCCCGCAGCTCGATGCCAAGAAGAGCCCGCTGGCGCTGCTGGCGCAGACATGTTCGCAGATCGGGAAGCCCGACCCCTCGCCCTCGTCCAAACTCTCCTCGGTCGCCTCCAACGGGGGCGGCGCGGGCGGCGCGGGCGGCGGCGCCGGCGGCGACAAGGACGCCAAGTCGGGCCCCCTGAAGCTGAGCGACATTGGCGTGGAGGACAAGTCGAGTTTCAAGCCGTACTCCAAGCCGGGCTCGGATAAGAAGGAGCCGGGAGGCGGCGGCGGCGGCGGCGGCGGCGGCGGCGGCGGCGGGGGCGGCGGCGGGGGCGTTTCGGCGGAGAAGTCCGGATTCCGGGTACCGAGCGCCACCTGCCAGCCATTCACGCCCAGGACAGGCAGCCCGAGCTCCAGCGCCTCGGCCTGTTCGCCGGGAGGCATGTTGCCCTCGGCCGGGGGCGGCCCGGAGGGCAAAGACGACAAGAAAGACGCGGACGCGGGCGGCGGCGGCGGCACCAAGGGCGCCGGGGGCTCCGCGGCCGAGGGCGCGCCCGCGGGGCTGGCGCACGGCCGGATTAGCTGCGGCGGCGGGATGAACGTGGACGTGAACCAGCACCCGGACGGGGGCCCCGGGGCCAAGGCTCTGGGCGCGGACTGCGGCGGCTCCGCGGGCTCCGGCTCCGCCTCGGGCCCGAGCGCGCCCGCCTCCTCCTCCGTGCTGGGCTCCGGGCTGGTGGCGCCCGTGTCTCCCTACAAGCCGGGCCAGACCGTGTTCCCTCTGCCTCCCGCCGGCATGAGCTACCCGGGCAGCCTGGCCGGGGCCTACGCCGGCTACCCGCCCCAGTTCCTGCCGCACGGCGTGGCCCTCGACCCCACCAAGCCCGGCAGCCTGGTGGGCGCGCAGCTGGCGGCGGCCGCGGCCGGCTCCCTGGGCTGCAGCAAGCCCGCAGGCTCCAGCCCCCTGGCCGGGGCCTCGCCGCCCTCCGTGATGACGGCCAGCTTGTGCCGGGACCCGTACTGCCTAAGCTACCACTGCGCCAGCCACCTGGCCGGGGCGGCGGCCGCCAGCGCCTCGTGCGCGCACGACCCGGCGGCCGCGGCGGCCGCGCTCAAGTCCGGATACCCGCTGGTGTACCCCACGCACCCGCTGCACGGCGTGCACTCGTCGCTCACGGCCGCCGCCGCTGCGGGGGCCACCCCGCCCTCGCTGGCCGGCCACCCGCTCTACCCCTACGGCTTCATGCTCCCCAACGACCCGCTCCCCCACATCTGCAACTGGGTGTCGGCCAACGGGCCGTGCGACAAGCGCTTCGCCACGTCCGAAGAGCTGCTGAGCCACTTGCGGACCCACACGGCCTTCCCGGGGACAGACAAACTGTTGTCGGGCTACCCCAGCTCGTCGTCTCTGGCCAGCGCCGCCGCGGCAGCCATGGCCTGCCACATGCACATCCCCACGTCGGGCGCCCCGGGCAGCCCAGGGACACTGGCGCTGCGCAGCCCCCACCACGCGCTGGGACTCAGCAGCCGCTACCACCCCTACTCCAAGAGCCCGCTCCCCACGCCCGGCGCCCCCGTGCCGGTGCCCGCCGCCACCGGACCCTACTACTCCCCTTACGCCCTCTACGGACAGAGACTGACCACGGCCTCAGCGCTGGGGTACCAGTGAGGGCGGCCCGGGGGGGCCCCCCGCGAGGGAGGCAGAGAGGAGCTGGGGCGGGGAGGGGTCGAGGGAGGGACAGGAGCCCGGCGGAGGCTGCTGCCGCTCGCGCGTGGGAAGAACCCGGGCCACGGAATGGAAATATATATATACATCGTATCTATCTACTCAACCACAGTGAGCGAGACCCGGTGGGAAACTTCCCTTTCCCCCACTTCTCACCTCCCCACCCAAACTTTATAAAAGTTGAAAAAATATCATTTGACTTTTTATAGAAAAAGAAGGAAAAAAATTGAGGCAGTGTTCACCTGAGGACTTAAAAGGCTGGACATTGGTATAATTTATTTATGTTAGCTCCAAGCGGACCCGTGGTTCAAAAGTGCATTATTTAGTTTGAGCTCCGTAGGTTTAAAAAAAAATGGAGGGAAAAAAATTTAAAACTCGAGGGTAAAAATGTGGAAAACAAACCCTCCTATCCCTTGTAGATTATAAATAAAAAACAAAACCGCCACAGAACTAGAGGTCTTCTCTTTAATGTTACTTTAAAGTTGCTATGATTGTATCGTACGTTCTTATTTAATGTCTGATTGAAGCAAATTTACATATGCATGTTTGTTACAAAAATGAAAAAAAAGACGAAACAAAACGAGTCGCAGTTTGTCAGCTCTGATTTCAAATTCCAATTATTTTTAAGGTGTATACCATCGAAAGAGAATGGGTATTTTTTTGTATGTATTCTGGAAGAAAACAAAAAGGAGAAACAATTCTATTCCAAAACCTCATTTGCCTTATTTTGTTCTTTAAAAGGAACACTTAACTATTTTTAATTTTTAAGTCCACCCGTTGAGAAGGGGACAAGGTTTACGTCATGTACTAAAATAATAGACAATGTATCGCTTTAAAGATTAAAATTCCGTATATTTGATGTATTAAAAGGTTTTACTTCTTCTCCTTCTCTTTTTTTTTAAATTTTATTTTTCTGGTTAACGAGGAGAGCAGGTCAGTTTCGGCCGCCGTGGGTTCCCGGAGCCTCCCAGCTAACTCTCCTGCCCGGATCGTGGCCGAATTTCCGATGGCTTTGTTGGGATTTTCTGGAAGAGGAAAAGGCTTCCGAAGGGCTGGCCGGCCGCGGGGTTAGCCTTGGCGGGTGGGAGGGAGGGTGTATTTTTTTAAAGAAGGAATTGCACAATTTGGAAAGATAGTATCCTTTGCTGTTGCTCATTCCGTTTT
This sequence comes from Ctenodactylus gundi, assembly GCA_004027205.1. Lineage (NCBI taxonomy): Eukaryota > Metazoa > Chordata > Mammalia > Rodentia > Ctenodactylidae > Ctenodactylus > Ctenodactylus gundi. The sequence continues at coordinate 113,971 of PVKB01000828.1, forward strand.
ATTTAACTCTCTCGGCAGCTGGTTGGTTAAAAGGGAAAGCGGAGAAGGAGGCCTTTGGGATTTTTGTTGAATTCCTTTCCGGAGATTTTTTGGGTGTTGGGGTTTCGTTTTGTTCCGAGAGCGAACGGGCTGGGACTCGCCGGCCTGGCCAGGGCCCCGGGGACGTGCGGCGACCCGCGGTCTCTCGGCTCACTTTTCAGGTCTCCCGCCCCTGGGCAGGCCGTCACACCGACTGGGGACCGTGGGGCGCTTGGAGAACCTGTTTGCGGGGCCCTCCTGTCCCTCGGGAGCAAACCCAGTCCGCTCTGCCTCCCTTCAGGGCGCCGGGGACTCTCCAAACACGACCCCACCGGCTCTCGTCCCCACCCCGGGCCGCCTTCCTCCTGCCGGAGTCCGGATCCGCGGCTGCCGGGCGCCGCGGCTGCTTTTCCCCGTCCGGGTGGCGCTGCAGCCCACGCTCGGCGCCGCGGGAGAGCGCGCGGGGGCACGGGACCCGGAAGCTGGGTCAGATTCGGCGCGCTAAGATGTTCCTTGCGCCCCAGCTCCGGCCTGCTGGGGCGACCGCGCGGGAGCGGCGAGCTCAGCTTGGCTGCGTGGCGGCGGGACCCCGAGTCCCTGCGCGGATCCCCGCGGAGCGCGCCGCTGCCCTCTCCCCGAGTTGGGCCGCGGGGACGGGACCGCCCGAAGTGTTGATGGAGCGCGGAGAGACACGGACTAATAGCTTTGGGGCGAGGGAGGACGACCCCAGGCCCCTCGCACACACTCCAGGCCTGAGCGCGGCTCTGGGCTTCTGGCTGTTGGGACGTTTCTGGGCCCAGAGCTTCCTTGCGTGGGATCCCGGACCTAAGCATCGCGGCGCCGAACGCGCACCCGAAGTCCCGTCTCCCTCGGGTCAGGCTGCTCCGAGTCCTCGCAATCTCGGGATCCCCGCGGCGGCCTGCCTCCCCGGCGGCCTCTGGGGGCTACGGAGTCTGACAGCCCGAGCCGCCATTTGCACAAGGGTTGGTGACTTTGAGATTTTCCACCCTCCTCTCCGCGCCACCCTCACGGCTGCGGGGCCTTTTCCCCGTTTGCACGCAGCGCGGACCCGGCGACGCCAGGGACGCAGCAGAAAGATCCCAGCCCGCCTTGGAGGAGACTCGGACCTCGCCGCCCCTTCCCCAGAGGACTCAGCCTCGGGCGCCCCAGCCTGGACGCCCCGAGACCCGATCACAGGAGCTGGCGCCCGAGGAGGACCCGGCCGGCCGTGTCCCGGGACGCTGCCGTCCCGCTCCCGGCCCTGGGCCGGCCGAGGGAGGCTGGGCTGGGCCTAGACCCTCGCGAACCCCGGCCGACGGGGCGGCCGATCGCGCCCGGGCCCAGGGGACAGGCCGCCGTGCGCGCAGGCCGTGAGACCCGAGTCCCCAACACTCCAGCGCCGCAGGCTGGGGACCCGAGAGCCCGGCCACTGCTCAGCTTTCTCGCCGCACCAGCCACACGTCCCGGGCCACCGTGACCCACCGGCCCCGCCGCCCTTGCCCACGCGTCTTCGGGCAGGGTCCCCGGCCACCACGCCTGGCGCTCCAGGAACTGCTCCGCCGGGCGCGGACCTCCAAACGACCCCGCCCTGGAACTCGGGCCTGGGACCCGTCCGCGCTTTCAGGCCCCCCTTCGCTATTTTATTAACAACACCCCCAGACTCCTTAAATTTTTAATGAAACCCTCTTCCCGAAGAATCTGTGCGCAGCGGAATTCCAGAGCCGCGGGGCGGGACAGGGAGGGCAGAAAGGGTTCCCCGACGTGACGCTCAGACACCCCGGGCCCGGGTCAGTGAAGGAGGGCGACAACGTGAGTCGCGCCTCCGGGGTTACAAGCGCCCCTCCTGCAGGAGCCGGGCCCTCCCGGCCCTGAATTACGGCGGGGTCCCCCGCGCGGCAGCGGGCGGCTGGAGCCCCGGCCGAGGGCCGCGTGTCCGCCAGGCGGCGCTGCGGCACCCAAGAGGCCGGGGCTCTGCTGGGCTTGGGCCAGGTGGTCGTCCCTGCACCCCGCGCCGCCTCCACCTCCGCAGGACTCTGGCGGCCGTGTCCCTTTCCCGTCGCTCCTCGCTCCTCCTCTCTCCCTGCGAACCATCTCCCCTGCTCTCCGCCCACCCCAGCTCTGCCTGGCTCTCCGTCCAAGCGTTGCCCTAGGCATCCTGGGTCCTCCAGGTACCCTGGAACTCCCACCACCATCCCCCGGGACCCCCAAGGTCCTTAGCCATGCAGAAGAGGTCCCCAACATTCATGCATTCATTCACTGATTATTTCCTAGCAGGGCCATGATTCCCTTTACTCAGAGCTTCTGGAGAAACCGAGGCTAAATCCTGGAAACCAATGGCAAGGCCACCGCCGAAAGACCACGCCTTTTTCTCCACCCAGTGCAGTCCCCCACTGGTCCCTCTGGTGGTGACACCAAGTGACCCCCATGTCCTCGTGTTTTGGAGAAACTCAGAATGAAAATCAGGAGTGCCGGCCTCAGAGATAAGGACAGAAGCTGCTAAAATCTGTCACAACCCTGTGGGACCTCCAGGTGAGCACAACCCACACACAGACGCCTGTCAGCACACTGCCATGTGCACGGGTTCACCCTCACCTTCAGAGAAATCATCCACCTGCTCAGACTCAGACACACCTTAGACCCCCAGGAGAGGAAACGGGTGGGGTTGGGGGCCGAGCAGTGAGGAGAGGAGGGAGAGGAAAGACTCCCTGTGCTTTGGAAAATTCATGAGAAGTTGCTCAGAGAGTTGCCTCTGCGCCCGCCCTGCCCGAGGCTTAGGACTCTTCACCCCTGCTTAGCGAGGATGCCCTGCCCACATCTGGGGTGAGCTAAGACCCGCCCACATTATCCCACAGTATTCCTGCTATGATTTGGACCTAAAATACTCCTCAAAAGCCATGTACGCAGGGCTTGGATGCTAGCTGATGGGCTTTTGCAAGATGACTGGATCGTGGGGCCTAACTTCTCAGTGGATTCATCTGTTGGTGGCTTCATAGTTTGCTGGCATTGTTGGGAGGTTATGGAAATTTAGGAGGTAGGGCCTTGGGTCGTGGGGTCATAATTTTGTCCCTGAACTCTCTCTCTTTCTTTCTCCCTCCTTTCCTCCAAAAGGTGGTCAGCTTTCCTTCACTCCACCTTCCGCTGTGATGGTGTTTCAGCCTAACCATGGTCAGTGGACACAAGTGACCATGGACTGAGACATCAAAACCATGAGCCAAAATAAACCTTCTTAGCCTTTTGGCGGTTGCAGTGGAAAGCTAACACAACCCCATTTACACTTCTCAACAATCCTAGGAACTCATTTTCAGATGAGGAAACCAAAGCCTGATGGGGGAGGGACAGCCCCTTGAGGTCCTGCAGCAGGCGAGGAATGAAATAGGACCAGGATTCCCGCCCTGGCTTCCCCCCAGGAGATATGAAATCCAGTGGCCGGGAACCAGCGTCCGATTCATCTGGCAAGTACTGGACATAGTGGGATTTTTTTAAAGCCTTCGGTGTGGTTATTATTTTTTATTAGGGAGACTTCAAAACACCGAGGTAGAAGGAGTCGTGTAACAGCTCCCATAAACCCGTGGGCCAACCTTGACAATTACCAACTTGCCGGCAATCTTATTTCCTTCCTCTCTGCCCCCTCCAACTCGTCTCCCCGACTGTTTTGAAATGAACTCACTCATCATTTCACCTCCTCTGGAGTTTCTCACTTCACCAGGTTTCAACTGATGTCTGGCTGGGGCTAGGTGAGGTTAAGGACATGGCTCAAAAGCTCCAGAACTGGGAATGTAAAACCTTCGTTGAGATAAGGCCTTGCTCTGTCATCTGGGCTGCTCTTGACTTGTTATGTAGCCTCAGCCTTCTAGGGCTGGGGTTACAGGTGTGCACCACCACACCCAGCCCTTGTGAACCCATTTCTGTTAGACCGGAGGCCACGCACATGACCCTACCCTCTGCTGGAGGCACCCACCAGTCCCAGAGTTACTAAGTCCTCTCTTCCCAGTGTCGCCTCAAGGTGCGTCATGGACGAGTGTTTGGGCTGTGGGAAGACTTTTGAGGCCCTGGCTAGGCAGGTATAGTGGGCGAGCACAGGTTTAGATTCAGACTCATCGGCCTTTCAGCTCTCCCACTGGCTCACTCTATGACTTACTTTCTCTTCACCTCAGTTTTCTTTTCAATAAAATGGGGATACCAATACCAATCTACTGGGGAGCTGTGGGTCTCATAGGAAATAATAAATTTCCTCAGTGGTGTATCTCAGTGGTACAGAGCCTGCCAAGCACCTGGGAGGCCATGGTTTTGATCCCCAACACTGAAAAACAATGAAAGTATCTGATCTACTACCTACTGCATATCTGCTCTTACTAAAACTCGGCACCTTTCTTTCTTTCCTCCCAACATCCCATTTCACTTGCTCCAGAACTTTCTATGGATCCCTGTGGCCCAGCCACTCGTCATCAGGATGCCTGAGTCTTGTTTCAGCTTCTCCTCTGGTTCCTTTCTGCCTGCCTTGTGTCTCACTAATCCTCAGAGTTCAAGCCCTTTGCCAGCCAGCGAGCCCCCATCCCGGCCCCTAATGGCCTCCTCAGCTGTGCCCACCGTACACTTCTTCCCTGGAAAGCCTTCCTCTCACTCCCCAAGATTCCCAGGACTCACCTCTTCCAGGAATCACTCCACATTTCCTCCACCACTCACTCCTCTTTCTCTCTCTGCACATTCCCTCAGCACTTCCTGCAAAGGCAAAGGGCAGAGGTACCAAGGCCACTGGACCAGGGACAAAGATAGGTGGTTTGGGAGCTTCCTCCTCACAGCAGGTGCCCTCTGTGAAGCTTGTCCCCAAAGCTGACACAGGGCTGTTCTCGTGCCCGAGAACACTGCTGCTAGACGTTATGTGCTCCACACTCATGACTCCATACACCACTACGTTCATATCGCTGCTGCTGTCCCGATTTACGGGCGAGGAAACAGAGGGTTGAGAGGAGCGAGGTGTCGTACTACGCCATGCTGGTCCCCGTGCCAGGGGTTTTGCCCTCTGCCACCTTTTCATAATATCAAAACATGAGAACCTTACTTTAAATCTCAGGTGAGCCGCCACCTCCTTGCAGAAGCCCCAGTGCTTGCCAGTGGACCCCTGCCCCTCCCCTTGCTCCTGGAGCTTCTGTCTGCTCTGCCATCGGACTCTTCCTATTGTCAGAATTCCTGGGATCTGAGTTTCTTGGAGAAGGGAGGATTTTCTCCTATACTTGTTCCTAATCCTGGCTGCTAGCATGGCAGGTGCTCAGTAAGCGTCAGAAGTAGGGAAGAGAGATGGAACAATAGAAGAGAGAGCAGATGTGAATTCATTTGGTCCTCCTGGGGGAGGGGGAACCAGGATGCTCCCAAAGAGGGGAGGATAGGAAGAAAAAGGGGTGTTTGAAGACTTGGAAGGTTTTTGCTCAAACTCAGGACAATGTGAGCTTAAAGGCATGGATTAGAAATTGGACTTGCTGGTAATAAAGAGGCCTCTAAAGAATGGCTCGAGGACAGTAAATGTTCTCTTAGTCTGGAAGTGGGGAGCCCAGGCTGGGCTAAGCCCTCAGTCACCAACGGCCCAACTTGGAGGTCCCCTCCTCACATCATCCAAGATGGCTGCTTAAGCTCTGTTCCTGTTACCTCATGCCAAACAACAGGAAGGAAGAAAAAAAAACAGATGGTTTAGGGGTATTTTAATGGGTCTCCTGGAAGCCATGCAATTCTTCAGCTTACATTTCATTGGATGGAGTTTTGTCACGTGGCCACAGTTAGCTGCAAGAGAGCCTGCAAAGTGTGAAGTTCAGTTGGGGACACTGATGGCTTAAGTCAGTCCAAGGATGTTATGAACTACGTTGTATTCCCCCAAGTTCATTAGAAACTCTCTTCCTTAATGCGAGTATATTTGGAGACAGGGCTTTTAGGGAAGTAATTAAAGTTAAATGAGGTTGTAAAAGTGGGACGCTAATCAGAGAAGATTTGTGGACCTGTTAGAAGACTGACACTAGATTGTGCTATGTTCTCTGTCTCTCCACATACAGAAGAATAGCCATGAGAGGAGCCTGGGAGAGGGTGGCCATCCACAAGCCAAGAGGAGAGCATTTGCCAGAAACCGAATCAGTCAACACCTTGACCTTGGACATCAAGCCTACAGAACCATGAGAAAAGAATTTCCGTTGCTTCAGTCTCCCCACCTGTGCTACTTAACATAGTGGCACTGCTGGCTAACACAGACGGCTGTGTTACTAAGAGGAGCAAAAACACAAGCATCAGAAGAGAACACGGGCAGACTCCACTGAAACCCACCAGCCAGATCCTCCAGGATCAGAGTTGGTGGCCTTCCATGAGGGTCACAGGATGGTCACTTCCAAACCTCAGATTTTTGATGAAGTGATCAGGGTGGTGCCTGATCATCCCTCAGAGGTTATAACTCGCGTTGGTACAATTCATCCATAATTTAGACATCCACAGATGCTTAGAGTGGGATTGTCAAGAGTTATTTTTATTCCCACAATGATCTGTGATTAGCACACCATTTGGGGCCTCTATTCCCCCCAACACACACACATTCTAAGACAGAAAGAAGGGTGTGTGGGTGAGTGGGTGTGGGTGTGTGACAGGGTCTTACTGTGTAGTCCAGGCTGGCCTCAAACTCTCAATCCTCCTGCCTCAGCCTCCCAAGTGCTGGGATTACAGGTGTATGCTACACAGTCCTCTGCTTAGTCCACTTTGAGCTAAAGTCACCTTAAGTGATCACTGTAAACAAATAGCAACCCAAAAGAAACAAAGCCTAACTCAAAAGAAGCCAAATATTGTTACTGATCACAGCAACACAGCAGTGGGTTCAGGTCACACCTTACGGCCCTGCACAGCAGGGGCCACCAGGCACACCTGTATTGGAAAGGGAAGGACATTTGGAAAACACAAGAGGAGATGCCTAGGAATGAAAAGGGGTGAGAAAAAAAAAAAAACGGGAACAGAGATGCCACGGTCCCTTGGGAGGGCTCTGAGAGTGAGGGGCGCTTGTTGTTGCCTGGTTGCTGACAGCCCACTACCCTTGGGACAGAATAAGAGGGAGATATTCCCGTGGTCTCTGCGTGACGCTCTGAGTCTCTGGCATTTTGCTTTCATATACTTTATATCTCCTCTCCAAAATCCTTTAAGTATTCCTGTCAGAACTCTATACCCTCCACGTCAGAAGTTCTTAAGCCTTCGGGAGGTTGAGGGAAGGATGCAGAAATTGCAACCTTTTTTTAAGGGCATCCAATAAAAGCTATGGCCTGTCTTCCTCAAAAGGACACATACATACCTTGCAAAGAGTAACTGCAGGTAATCCGTGGGCCTACAGATTTAAAGTCCTTGATCTCAGGCTAGACGAATAATAGCACAGCAGTTAAAGTGCTTGCCTAGCAAGCATAAGGCCCTGGGTTTGACTTCCCCAGCACCACAAAAATGGAGGGTGGTGGCTCATACCTATAATCCCAGCACTTGAGAGGCTGAAGCAGGATGATTGCCGGGAGTCCAAGGTAGCCTGGGCTACAAAGTGAGTTCAGGACCAGCCTGGACTACAGAGTAAGAATCTGTCTCAAAAAAAAAAAAAAAAATCTTTGATCTTGAGCTCAGGCATAGAGTGCTTACTTAGCAGGAGCAAGGCCCCGGCTTTAACTCCTACAACGGCTAAATAAATAAATAATCCTCCATCTTGAGGGAAATCCAAGATTAAAACACAGAAAGGAAATTAGGCTAGGGAAATGTCCTGAGAGACTCTGAGTATTCTTCTCTAAATTATTAGGACCAAGAGACACTCCAGCTATTCCGTGTGATTTACTGTAGTAAACAACAGTTAGGACAATAAATTTAAGAGTACAATTAACATTTAGGATAACCTGGCACAGTGTTAAGCTCAGCATCCTACTCCAGAACTCTGTGAAGTAGGCACGGTCCTTAGCTCCACTTTATAGATGAGAAAACCAAGGCATAGAGGAATGGAGTGACTTGCCCAAGATCACAGTCAAGAAACGGCAGAGCTGGGACTTGGCAAAAGCTGTTGGACTCTCAGGCCTATTTCGTGCTTTGCCACACTATGTCACAGTCTTTACTTCTCTGAAGCCACACACCCCAAATGCCTGTGTCAGCCACCACCGAGCACATGCTGGAATCAGCCTTGCTGGTTAATGAGAGGCAAGTGTGCACCTGTCTTCCCAAGTCCTCGTTCTATGACGTTAGGTTAGTAGCTTAAAGCCAAGGCAGGAATATTTACACCATGGCGATTGGTAAAGGCTACATAACGAAGGCTCCTTTTTTTTTTTTTTCCCCAAAGAAGGATTTACTCCACAGCTACCAGCTCACTACTGGACCCAACTCTTCTATTGCAGATGCTACAACCAGCTGATTCAGCCATCAGCATCCTGAGTCTGCAGGAAGTAAGAATCTTCCTCCCTGCTGGGGTCTTGGATGTGGTCTGCCAACACCAAGCTTGCTGGGGTGTAACTTCCCACTGTGTCCACACCATGTATGGGCCATCTTCCACTTAACCTCAGTATGCGCCCTGTCCTGTCCTGGAATCTAAGCCTGGTCATCTGGGACCTTGGCCCCTTCACCCACACAAGCCCAGAGTCTTTATACCAGACCCTGAGCTCCGTGTGATGATGTAGCAAGACACAGTGGCTTACCCAGCTCAGTACCCTTGACATTAGACCCCTGGCTGTTTATTCATTCCAGCAGGCCAGGTCAGGGTTAACCCGGCCCTATGGGGTTAGCAGGCAGCTCCTCCCCATCACCCACCAGAAATCAGCCCTGCCTCCTCCCCTCCACTTTCTGGGAGCACTCAGCTAAACACTCAGCAGGGGCCAGCAGGCCGGAACATGCCCACCCTCTGGCCTTTGTCCACAGGGAAACTCCTATTCATAGCGTTGATTCCAGTGGGCCACCCCTACACTGGGGCCTGCCCTGGCCTTCTCACCAGTCTTGGGCTACAGGAAGATTAGGATTATTAATACTTTGGGAATACACTGGGGATTGAACCCCTGGCCTTTGCATTGGTACTGAGTTATATCCCCAGTCCAGCCTTTTTGGGTTGTTTGTTTTGTTTTGTTTTTGAAACAGGGTCTTGCTAAGTGGCTAGGTAGTCCAGCTGAACTTGAACTTGTGATCCTCCTGTCTCAGCCTCCCAGGAGGCCAGGATTACAGCCACTATCCAGGCTGAAAGATGATTATTATCATCATTTAGTGGGCACTTCTGTGTGCCACAAACCGTACTGACTGCTTCTCATCCATTGTCTTTGCTAGTCCCTATGAGATCTCTAGGAGATAAGCACTGTGTTAATTCATGTTGCAGAAGAGAAACTGAGGGCCAGAGAGGATAAGTAACATGCCTGAAGTCACACAGCTCCTACAGGATGGGGTTGCCATGCCAAGCCAGGTGAGTCTCCTTCGAGCCTTGTCCTAGGAAGCTGCTGTGCCTCTCCTCACAGCTTCTGGACCAGGCCCACAGAAGGACCAGAGCTGCTGCCGCCACAGACTCAGGAAAGCGTGGGAAGAGCGGCCTTCCTCGGGCAGCCCCCTTGGTTACAGGGAAAACTCTTGCTCACCTGCAGCGGAGCCAGTACACAGGCAGAGTATGGAGCTGCCTGCCCAGAAACTGAATACTTACTGGCAAGCACACACTGGGCACCTGCCGCATGCACAGCGCTATCTCAGGCATGGAGACAATGGGAAGATGACCACGTCCTGGTCTCTGTCCCCATCCAGTCTAGTGGATCACAGAACAGTTGCTGCCTGGAGGTGGGCCGTGATGAGGGAGTCAGTCAGCGAAGGCCCAGGAGCCATTCCAACAGGAAGACGTGGGAAGCACAGGGAGGGTGGATGATGAGCAGGTTTTTGATGGGTATGAAATGGGGGACCTGGGAATCCAGGAGGGACCACTGCCTCAAAACTGCGGGTAGAAAACAGACAATGTCTGGGTCTCTGATGAGCAACAGGGAGCCATCCGAGGCCCTGAGCAGTGGCGTGATGGGGGACGGTGAGACTGATTTGGAGAGCTGGTGGTTTAGAGAGAAGGGGAGAGCGGGACCCGCGCAAGGCTGCCAGACGAGGAGAGCAAAGCCACTTCCAGGGGCCGCGAGGGCCAGGGCATGCACATAGAGAGGGCCCAAGGTCACAAAGCATTGATGGAACCTGATTTACATCTCACACAGCACACGCATGCATGCGTGCATATGTGCATGTGCGTAAAAGTGCATGCTTGCGTGTTGCTGTCTCAGGAGTGGCCTCTGTGGCCCATGCTGGGGACACTGCAGTGCTCCATCACATCATGCTGCACCCTTGCACCTTGGTGCCACCCTGGGACCTTGTACGATCACCTCTGAGTGTGTTCTATCCACCAGAGAGCAGAGGAAGGGAGCCCAAGGGGGCAGCATCCTTCAGATCAGTAGGGGACAGATTGCTCAAGGCAGCTGAGGCAGGAGGAGCACAAGTTTGAACTAAGCCTGGGCAACTTAGCAACTGAGAAAGATCTTGCCTCAAAATTTTAAAAAAGGGGTTAATTAAGGGTATAGCTCAGTACAAAGGCCTGGGTTGAGTCTCCAGTGAGAGAGAGACAGGCAGGCAGGCAGGCAGATTTAGACACTTGGAAATGTGGTTTCTGGGTAAATGTGGGCCACAGGAAGGCTGCCTCTTCCTGCATCTGACCCTTGTCTTGGCCATCCAGGGCACCTCACCAGAAGGACAGTCCCAGGGTCTAGCCTTGCTGCGTCTGTCCCAAGGGAAGAGAGTGGTCTAGGAGCAGACGGGCCAGAGGAGGGTGCAGGTGTCAGCACCAGGGATGGAGAAACCCCAGGTTCCCTCACACACTTGCTTCACCTTTGAGAATCTGTGTGAGGAACGAATGCCAAATTTGGAAACCAATAAAAGCCCAGGGGACCGGGGACAGGGAGATGGACAGAGATACCACATCCTGTGGGCACAAGAGCCTTCAGAGAGAATGCAGCTCTAGTGCTGGGCCTCAGGGTCCCTCTAACGCTGAGCATGTCACCCCCACATGGGGACCTTGGGACAGTGCATGTGTCCACACCTATTCAGCTTACCTGCGTGGAGGACAGGAGTGAGGATGTGACAGGAAGCTGTGTCCATGTGGCACTGGGTCTTTACGTGTGATACTTGACATGTGCCTCAGTGTGGCTCGGGGCTTCTGAGGTGCCCTGGCTGGCACAGAAGGGCACACACTCCTTAGGACAAGCCCAGGTGATAATGCACATGTTTGTGTGCATGTGTGCAAGTGTGTGCAGTATATGACAATGTCTGTGTTTCTGAATTTGTACGTGATCATATTATGAAGGTGTGGGTCTGTGGATGTGAGTTGTACAGATCTGTGTGCATGTGTGAGATTATCAGTGTGTCCAAGTACCATTACCAGGAAGGAGGGGAATAGGGAGACGGAACACAAGACCCTCAGTGTTCTCAGACAGCACCCACCACACAGAGAAGACGCCACTCTCACCCCACACCTCCAAGAGGCTGACTTGAGTTTTTCTTCTTTCTTTCTTTCTTTTTTCTTTCTTTCTTTTTTTGACTACTAGCAATGGATCCTAGGACCTTTTGCACTGGACCACATCTCCAGCCTACACAAATCTGGAAACAAGTTCTTACTAAATTACTAAGTTGCCCGGATTGGGCTAAAACTGTCAATCTTTCTGCCTCAGCTTCCCACCTTGCACTACCAGGCCCGGCCTATTTTGGAGCAAGCACCATGGGCTTTTCAGCCCACACAGAAATAGTAATCCAAACTACCCAGCTTCCACCACCACCTAAGGGCACCTCCTCCCAGAATCTTAGGAGTATCCCAAGCCCTGGGGTCCACGCAGGCTGAGTTCAGCACCAGGACTTGTGCCTGTCAGGGCAAGGGCTCGCCATCAAGCAAATAGCTGGCGTGCTGCTTGACCAATAGATTGACTAAACACCCAGTGACTGCCAGGTCAATGACTGATGGACAGTCAGGCAGGCCACATGGCTGAGAGCAGGACTGGCACCTTCGGTTGTTTTTGCCGTGCTGGAGTTTGAACCCAGGGCCTAGTGCTTGCCATGCAAGGGATCTACCTGGTCTGCATTTGTATCTTTATCCCACCAACGCTTAGCCCAGGGCAGCCTCAGAGTTACTGCTCACTGAAATGCTTATGGGTGAAAAGAATAAGTGAATGACCCACGTCCTTCCACTCACTTGCCCAATCGCCCACTCCCAATCGCCCACAGGGGTGATTGGCTTGTTGACTTAACGATCAAGGTGCTGATTGACCAAGTGATCAGGGAATTCAGGTGCAGTGACTCAGAGAATGCCTGGGACAGGGCATGACTGGGTGGCTCAGAGCTGGGAAAAGGCTAGGGCCAAGCCAGAGAGAGAGAGGCCCGGGTGAGTGAGCCCTGCCTGTGAGATGCTGGGGGCCTGAAGGTTCCAGAATAGTACAAGTGGAGGCAACTGAGGCAGGAAGGAGCTGAGTGAAGCCTCTGGGGAAGAGGATTGAGCCTGGGTCATTGGAGAGCTGAGGGGTGAGGAACACTCCAGAAGACAGCTTCTTGCAGAGCCTGCTCTGAGAACTGGGCTAAGCCTGCCCTGACCAGGTTAGGGTAGGAAGGAACCTTTGAGAAAGATCATAGGGACTCACATGTAGAAAGCCAACTTCCTCCCAATTATAGGGCAAGGATTGTGAGATCCCGGATCTGCCAACCCAGAGTTCTGACATCAAAAGCAAGTCTGGGGCTGTGCCACTGTTCAGGAAAACACACAATGGCCCAGGGGGGAGAGTCAGAATCAGGAATCAAGAAGTAGGTTGAACAGTACTTGTGCTGAATTACCATGGAGAGAGATTATGTGAAATCTAGAACATGGGGTCAGAGGAGGGAGAGTTCGGGACAGTATGGGAGTCTTTCCTACTTTCAAGGAGTATCTGCCTGCTACTGTTCTGGCTCATGGCTGAATTAAGGAGGAGTCTATGTCTCTGTATCTCCTATGTACACACACATACATGCATATACATACACAACTGAAACCCAGATACAGACAGCCCAGGACTGGCGTAGAAATTTTATCAAAGACTCAAGGTCATCCTGTTTATATTATTCTACTGTCTTCTTCACGTGGCCCATGATGGCTGCTTGAGGGCCAGATATCGTATCAGCATTCCAGGCAACAGGAAGAAAAGAAAGGCGCACCGCCCTTTAAGAATGCATCCCAGAAGTGGCCCATACTTTTCATTAACATCTCTAGTTAGAACTTGGCCACATGACCCATCTCACTGTAAGAGAGGGCTGAGATGTTGTCTTTCTTTTATTAACATCAATGGCAAACAAGGATTGCATAACAGGAAGAAGAGAAGAGAAACTGGAAGGCATCTGGCGGCTTCTGCCACAAGGGGACCATGAGGGGTTCTGGGAACACACACTCATGGGCCAAGTCTCAAGTTCAGGGGTGAAACTGTATGAAACAATGAAATAGAATGAGCTCTTCTGTAGAAGTTTCAGATGGCACATTTTTAACTCCTCCCCTCTGGTGTCCTAGGAAGACACAGAGCTAAGGGCCCCTTTGCCCTCTGAATGATTGCTGTCTATGCCCAAAGGCCTGCCCCCCAAGGAAGCAAGTCCTGCATCCTGTGTGTGTGTGTGTGACTTGGTATTAACAAAGGGCCTTCACACCGAAATACATCCCCAGGACACACTGCCCCTTTTATTTAAGACAAGGTAGCATTAAGTTGCCCGGGCTGGGCTTGACCTTGTGATCCTCCTGCTTCAGCTTCCCAGAGTGCTGGGATTCTGGGAAAAATGGCAGGTTGTGCAGCAGCAGAGGACAGGCACAGATCTCTGGGGCCCCACAGCCTGTGTTCATATTCCAGCTGACAGTGGAACTTGGACACATCACCTCCCATGCCTCAGTTTCCTAAGCTATATCACGGGAAGTCAGCAGCATTCCTAACCTCACAGAGTCAGGCAAACGGAGAATACAGAGCCTGGTAAATGGCCAGAACTCAAAGCCTTACTAATGTCCTGGAAAGCAGCCACCTCAGGCCTGCGCTGCCTTCCTCAGTGGCTTTCTACCCGCGTCCCCTCTCCCCACATAGGCACTGTGGTTTGTCAGTCTGACACAGGGCAGGTGGGGTGGGAAGGAAACAGATCTGCGGCCCCCACTCCCAGCCCACCAGGCACCCCTTTCTGTTCTCCCCATCAGCCACTTCCCACCCAGAAGACCTGAGAGGCCACATCACAGGTACATGGCACCCAGCCCTCCCACCCCACCTTGCAGGATGTGGCCGGGAAGGAGCCCCCATGCACCCACCTTGCCTCCGGCCAGCCCGTCTCTCAGAACAAAGGATAACGGGGTGAAGGTGAAATTGGCTTCCACGCTCCCCTCTGCTTCCCGAGTGTCACTTTCCTGCATATTTATGGGAATCATCCCTGCAACAAAAACAGCGACTTCACTGTCTAAATAATAAGGTAATTTGTTACAGCTAATTACTCAAGGACTTCCTTAATCTCAATTAAAAGATCCGAGTGGATTCCTGCCCCCTCTCATCCCGATGTTCCTGCAGACACCCTAATGGCTTCTGGATCCCAGAATAGTGGGGCGCCAAGAAGGGTCCATGCTGGGCAGAACTGCTCAGACCCATCCCCAGCAACGTGAAGCGGTGATTTATTGTGACATGGAACGTGGGACATTTCCCCAGCTTTTGTGATTGTGGTAATGAAGCTGTAAACCAAATAGCATGAAATGAGGCGAGGCCTTACAATTTAATCAGCTCGTAAACAGATCTACTGCATCAAGCAAATGACATTATTATCCATCCGAAGTAAATCATGCTAATCTCGGGAGATAAAATCAACATCGTTAATGGTCACATGTCATATTCATCAACACTAAACCATCCCCTTTGACAGATTAATCCTAACTACAGCTCCCAGGATGTATGGTAATAGGGCTTGTAGCACGCATTTCACCCTGCGCGGGCTAACCAGCACTCTTAGGCTGCTATTACAAATAATTTTTTTATTGATTTACATATTTTAAAATGCATTTAAGGTGAGGCACCATTAAAAACCCTGTCACCCGCCCATATTTCTTCCCTACATTCCCAGACTTTATTAATAGGAATGGGAAGACAAACGCGGGAAGCCTTATAAATACTTTGTTTAGGGCACTGTTAAGGGTAATTAAGATGGAGGCTGGGGTTGGAGAGGGGGGACAGGGACAGGTGAGGAGCAGAAGGGGTGCCTGGAGGAAGGGACTCTCCCATGGCTGAGGGATAAAGGGGGATGGCGGCTGTCCCTAGAGGCAACAGGAAGAGAGGAAACCAGAACAGGAAGAGAGGAACCAGCCCTGTCCCCGGCCCTCCCTCTGCCCCCTTCTCTTTCCTCCAACCTCCACCTGGTGAACTCAGCCTCCACTGTGAGCGTCTGCGCCTTGTTTTAGTCTTTGAAGGCCACATGCTGACTTCCCAACACCAAATGTATTTCTTTATCACGAGGCTGACCTAGGATGAATGCACCCGGAAAAGTGTCCACTATTCAAAATGTCACTTCCCCTCAACAGGCCGTGCATTATATTGACAGGCAGACTTTCCGAGGCCTCTGAGTGATGAGGATGGATGAAGGGTGGCCACAGCAGGCACCACGCAGGGTAGGGAGAGAGGAGGGAGGGAGTGGGTGCCCCAATTGCCTGCATCCTCCCCCAGGAGCACACAAGCAGTGGACCCCAGGACAGCGGGCAGAGGGCAATCTCCATCTGCCTGGTGCAAGTAGCTGGGAAACATCTTTCCCAAGTTATCCTTTTCAGAGGCGTGGGGGGTGGGGGGCATATCTGTGGAGCTTCCTGTCCATCTGAGGTGCCAGAGGAGAGTAGAGGTGAGAAAAAAAAGGGGTTGGCCCTCCTTTTGACTGACAGCACAGAGGAAGGGGCCCAGGGTCAGCACAAATGACCACGGAGATCTTGCAACGCACACTGGAATGATTCGGCACAGGGACCCTGAGGTCTCCAATTCTTCATGACTCCTGTCCAATGAAGCTGGAAAGACATCCATGAAGCAGCTGAATTTGAAAAGAAAATGGGCTGAATCAAACATGAAACCCGACTGAGTAGCCTCTCTTGATGTAGAGAAAAGAGCTAGCTCCTGGAGCACACGCAAACTGCAGGAGATCTCAGGCTTATCTAGACCCCGCGCTTGCTTCCTACCGCCACCACCTGCTGGGATTGACTTGCGTGTGGTTGATACAACAGGATCCTGAAAACCTTCCCAGCCTAAGTCCTATGTGTTATAAAACTGCATGTATCGACTAGACCAACTAATGACGTGGGACAGAATATATTGAGTATATTAACTCAGGGTGTAGGTGGAACCAAATTCAAGGGGTTGGAACCCACTGAGCTATATAGCCCTGGGTTCAACCTCTGGTACTAACAACAACAAAAATCCTCTAACGACTTGTGACCTGCCTTTCCCTTGATCCTGCTCAGGGCCCCGCAGGTAGCCTCTGTGCTGGAGACCCAGGCACCTGAGGCGAGTTCTCCTCGGTGGTTGCTTGTTCTGAGTCAGTACAGCTCAGTGCAGTGGTGCCCAAGCTCCAGTGTGGGTCAGTGGGGTGGTGTTAAAACAGATCACTGGACCCACCCACCTTCCTTCAGTAGCTCTAAAGTGAGGACTGAGAGTTTCTGGTGTAGCTGGTCCCAGAACCCCACTTCAAGAGTTAGGGTTTTGGGGTAGGTAGACCTAAACCAGGGAAGGCTGCAGGGGACAGGAAAGGCAGCAGCAGTGCTGTGGGTCACAGCAGGAAGCTAAGAGCAGACAGGAAGTGAGGTCAGGACCCCACAGCTCTGCAGGTTTTCCTCCTCTATGATTTGGGACCGTCCGTGCAAGTGAGCAAAGCAGCCCTGACTGGCCAAGGTCTAGCACTCCCGAGGTTAGGACTGAAAGCGGGACGGACCGGAGGCTTGGGAAGACTGGATTCCGGCCCAGCCCTACCACTCTCTTGCTGAGTGACTTGCTGTGTCAGCCCTCCTCTGTCCCCCCAGCTCTGGGGCACCCAGCACAGAGGGCCCCACATGAAGGGTTGAGGGGCTAGGGAGAGATAAAGAGAACAAGACCAAGGGTTGCTCAAAATCAGAGTTGAAACACATCTCACTGCGGAACAACAAGGATTTTAAAGGTTTGTTTGTTTGTTTGTCTGTTTTTTGGAAAATCAGGCATAGCGGCATATGCCTCTAATTCCAGCCACTCAGGAGACTGAGGCAGGAGATCACTCGAGACCCCAAGCTCAAATCAATCTGAGTAGCATGACCAAATCCTATCTCCAAAAATAAAAACAAAGAAAGATTTATTTTTTTAAAGGACAACAGCCTGTGGACTGTGCCACACACCACCCGCCCGGGTGAGCACCACTGCGTAAGACCAGGGGATCATCGTGTTGAGATTGTTCACTCATTTGCACCTCAGAACAGACAGCCAACTGTCTAAGATGAATCCTGCCCTCCGCCCTCCGCCCACAGAGCAGCCGCTCATGGGACAAATCTTGACTACGCCTCTTTCTTTTCATCAAAGGCAGCCAACCCAACAGTTCAAGTCAACTTGAAATATCTTTAAAAGTATTATAAAAGTAAATACTGTGTGTAACAATGATATAGAAAGAAATTATACACTTAGAAACTCAAAGTCTTCTTACCTCCTCAAGAAAACCACTTCTAGACCTTTAACCTCCACTGATTCAGAAAATTCCTCCCGGCCTTATTTCTCCGGTGGCAACCAGAGGCTGCCTTCACAAAGCAGCATCATTTTCTCAACCAACTGCCTAAGAAATATTTTTGAAATCTAAAAGTAATATGTAATTACAGGAAGTGGAGTGAGACAATCTCTGAAGTCCCCCCTCCTCTAAGGCTAGATGCTGTTTCCAGCCTCTGATGTAGCCTTCTAGAGACTTCTTACGCCCAGAATTGTTTTATTCTTTAATTTTTAATAAAAGTGGGATCATACTCTACCTGCAGCCTGCTTTTAATAACCCATCTTAAACAACTGTCCCCAACAGTGAGTGATGCGCCCCTGGTTCCTGCCAACAGTGCGGCGTCCCACTCACCATACACACATGCTCTAACTCACACATCTCGACCCAGTTCCTGAGCACCTGGAACCTCTTTATTCTAGGTCCCTATGGGAAACTAGAGCCTTAAATTATCTTCTGCCTACTGTCTAGTAAAAGCACAGCTGACGCATCTGTAATCTCAGGACTCTGGGAGGCTGAGGCAGGAGGATCCCAAGTTTGAGCTCAGCCTGGGCCAGTTAGTGATTTAGCAAGAGTCTGTTTCAAAACATATATATATATATATTTAAAAAAAAAAAAAGGACTTAAAAAGAAGGGCTGTAGCTCAATGTGAAGTCCCGGAGTTGAATCTCCAACACCGGGAAGGAAAAAAAGTAAGGCTGAAAGAAGCCCAACATGGAGGAATATTCAGAGGTGGGCTTGGAGTTCGTCTTCGTACTCTTGAAATATCTAGGTCTCATCGCTAAGCACAGTGATACTTTAGTGATTCACGTGCTTGATACACGCCTCCTCAGTGTCCCAGAGATCATGGCCCAGATTTCCACTGCAGGGGCCATCCCCGTGTCTTAACCCCAAGGGCGTCATGGAGGATGTTGACTACCGTCTGACCTGCAGGAGGCCCTTGCCACACGTCCCGACTCTTCCAAGGAGCTGATCTGCTTTTTCCTTAAGGGCCGTGTGACATTCATAATTCATCTTGTTTCTTATTTCCTTTTTTTTTTTTTTTTTTTTTTTTGGCCTTCTCCTCCAGGAAGCCCAGAAACAAATTCTAATGATTAGGCAGGACCGGTCTGCATCCCTGCTTACTGGCTTTGTTTATTTTGGTTTGATCTTTTTTCCCCCATCATCTCTTCTATCTCTCTCCTGGACCTTTCATTTTAAAGGTTTTAATTTTTTTAACTTTTTTCTACTGTTTAGAGGTTTGTTGTTCTTGCCAGTACCTTTGAAAAACTGCATTTTTTTAAAAAAATGGCAAAATGAGGCAGAGCATTGAAAAAATAATTATTAAAGTTGATTTTCTGACACACCCCTTCTGCTCAAAGGCATGCCTTTTCCTGCCGCATTGATGTGAGAAGGCTCGGAGGTTGCGTGGATACATCGGAAGATCTCTGGGGGAGCAGGGAGCTGACTGAAGCGGCTCTTAGCTCAAGGGCGTGAAGCCAAAACCCATGCCAGGTATCTGAAGTCCCTCCCGGTGAAGTGTGGCACTTCCTGGCTATCAGCAGGCTTACTGCCCCAGCTGGAGGTTTCGTGGGATCTCTGGGGTCACAGAATGGCTCTTCCCAGTCTGGCAGCTGCTCCTGGGATTGGTTTGGAAACTGGAAGGGCCAGGTGGGCCTGGCAGTGCCTCCTGAATCTGAGCCAAGAAGGACTCCGAGTCCTCCACTTCCTAAGCATGGTGGCAATCTCTGGGACCCAGAGCTAGGTACCGTCCTGCCACCGTCTGTGAGGAACAGCCGTGATAATGTAATAACCGGGAACAGCAGGTGACCCAATTTGAACAAAGGGGCAGAGGATCGATGCTCGGCGGCCACTGCCCGCTTTGTAGGTCCTTTTACTACAACGTTATATATTATATGCAAATCACGACCCAAACTTAAGGCCCCTTTTCATGTCAAGAGGCTTCGTTGAGCCTATATGTTATATTTTTCAGATCTTGGACAGTAACATTTTTCTTTTTAGCACGAAGTTGCTCAAGGTTCATCTGAGACTCTTTTAAATTGCTACTTTCAGAGAAATAACAATGTAAAATGACACGATGATGTATGGCCCCATCCGGCAGCCCGGGCTGCAGCAGTCGCAAACGCCACCAAACCTCTGGGAATGAAGCGGTCTCCGGAGTACCATTGCGCAATTGTCCTAACCGGATCATTTTTAATTAGTTGCAATTAATTTCAAGTGACAGCGTCCTGCAATATCAAGTCGGAGAGGCTCTGGTGCGCGGGTGGGGTGATCAGGAACAGACGGCTGGTGAAAGACAAGCCAGAGGGAGGTTGCCTCGTGAGGTTCGCATCTACCTCAAGATTTTTGGGGTGGGGAGTAGAGAGGATGGACGTTTCCTGAGCCCAGGGAGACAGCTTCTCCCAAATGATGAAAGCGTTCCACTCTT
Organism: Ctenodactylus gundi; assembly: GCA_004027205.1. Classification (NCBI taxonomy): domain Eukaryota; kingdom Metazoa; phylum Chordata; class Mammalia; order Rodentia; family Ctenodactylidae; genus Ctenodactylus; species Ctenodactylus gundi. The sequence goes on from PVKB01000828.1 coordinate 134,162, forward strand.
TTCTGGGCTGTGCATGGGCCCTGTGAGACAGACACTTAACACACCTTGTACAAATGCCTTTCTGGAGGACAGCATGTCCACAGTTATGTCACTTCAATAACACAGAGCAGTAGAGTCACCGCACCTTGGCTTGGCACAAGAAGGCCCTGACATGAGGTGCTCAGGAGGTTTATTTAGGAGGTCACCCTAGGAGAAGAGAAGTGGCCAGGGACGAGAAGGAAGTTGGCAGGCACTGTGTTTTTGAGCCAGTGTGCACTGTGGGTACCTGGAGCTCATGCCCGATGGTTACTCGAGGTGACTGGTCCCAATTGTTCAGGTGCCAGGGGCAAGTTTCATGGAAGACCATTTTTCCATGATTGAGGGGAAGGGTGGATGATGTTGTTATTGTCACCTCAGTTCTACCTCAGATCTTTAGGCATTAGGTACTTACAAGGAGCTCACAACCCACTCAGACCGCTCACACACACAGTTCACAGTAGGGTTCCTGCTCTTGTGAGATCCTAATGCCATGGCTGGTCTGATAGTCGTATGACCAAGGGGGAGTGGCTGTAAGTACAGATGAAACTTTGCGCTCTGGCCCCTCCTTCAGTCACCTGCTGCTGTGCAGCCCAGGCCCTAGCAGGCCATGGACTAGTACCAGCCCATGGCTAGGATTTAGGGGCTTCCGCTCTAAGAGACAAGATAGAGCCTGTATCTCAGAGTTTCCCTACCTGGGAGAAAAGGAACGGGGATATTAACATAAGGCTGTGGTTTGGACCTCATGTACCTACTGATACTGTGTACTGTTGGGAGGTGGGGCCTGGCTGGAAGGGGCAGGTGCTCGGGTCTATGACGTGGGGGTATGTGCTGGTTTCGCCCTACCCCGCATACTTAGCTTCCTGTTTGCAATGTCATGAGGAGGTGCCTCCACCTCAGCCTCCTCCATCTATGTGTGTCTACTGTTGCTGGCCACCCATGAATGGACTGTGACCTTCTGAAACCATGAACTAGAATAACCTTTTCCTCCTCTCAATTGTGCATTTCAGGTATTCTGTCCCGGCAATGAAAAAGTAACTAAGACACACAACGATCCTGTTGGTCGTTACTTGAGGACTGCCTCCAACCTACTGCTAAAGACACATCCGGGGCTGGAGGACACTCACGGGCAAAGATCTACAGATGCTGGCAGCTGAAAGTTGGGCTCAGCACTGAGCTGAGTAGGGGAGAGGATGAAGAGAACACTGGCCTGTGCTCGTTACACTCCGTAGGATCTCTTCCAGCTCAAAAATCTTACCATTTCCCCAGGACCCTTTGAACATCCCTGCAAGGCATTTGAAAGTGGAGAAGCAGGCAGAAAGGTTAAATACGGTGATGTGCCCAGGGCCACGGAACTTGGCAGGGGACAGCTGTTAAGAAGTCAGGAGCCTATCAGCAGCAGTCCCCACCCTGCCGTACCAGCGCTTGGCACTTGGCGGCCTCACCCAGGATCCCATACCATGTCAGGACAGGGTGGTAGAATCTGGCTAAGTGGTTTTAGGGGGAGGGGGGTTGTTTTTTCTCCAGCCAGTGCTGACACTTCCACATCCTGCGTCCCTTGCAAACATCACTAGTTGATTGATCTTGACACCCTTTCTTCTGCACCCAGATGTAGATTAGCATCCTTTCCAACTGGATGCAGCAGGCAGCCACTATCAAAGAAGGTAGGTACAGAAAGAGATAAATCCTGTTCACCATCCCCAAAAGTCGGGAGAGAGTACCCCACCTGAACACTATGCTCTCCAATCAGCACAACTGGAGTGGGCACAGATTAAAAATTCATATACAGGTCACCTATAGCAACATACTCATTGCTTGAATCCTTGGGGCCAGGGACTAATCCCCACTTTAAAGGCACTGGCTACTTGGTAGACGCAGCACCAGGAGCAGGTCCCTGGGCCTCCCCACCTGGTGTCTCTGGGAAGGTGGGAGGTGCCTGTCCCTCCCCAGCCAGATTCTTCTCGCACACTCCCAAGGCCCCCTTTGCTGGTTAATCAGCAGGAAGGGAGTAGGAACTGGTAAAGCTTAGCCCCTCTCTGAGGAGAAATGATAGCTATAATAAATATCTTGGGATATTTACCTCCACCATATGCAATGCTCTGTTCTCAGTATTTCTTATACCATATTAGCTCATTTCATTTTCAGAACCCCATGAAGTCAGATTACTATTTCCAAGTCAGAGAGAGGAATCCAAAGCACAGAGAGGTAAAGTAATTTGCCTAGAGTCACCCAGAGACTCAGTGATGGGACCAGGAGATGAATTTGGACAGGCAGAGTTAGGAGGAACTCTGGAAATAAAGGCAGCAACCTTAGAAATGTTGACTCCCTACACCCTGACTACATGTCCGGCCACTAGGCTTCGGTTCGTGCCTCCTCTGAACTGAAAACACACACACTAAAAAATCAACTTACCCCAAATGTAGCAAGTGTCCAATTAAGCTATTTGGGGGAATGCTTAGAAACAGCTGGGGACCCAGTGCAGCCTCTTCCTTTCTGGGTCCAGGGCCCACTGCTGGCCTCAGGTCAGGACAGAAGGAGCCCATTAAAGGAAAGCATGGTTGGCTCCATCTATTAAAGGTGCATCACAGAAGTTCTAGTTTCCTGTAGTGCTCCTTCATGGTGCTATCACCCATCAGGCCAGCTCTCTGTGCACAACCAATCTTCCCATTTACAAAAGATGCCTCTTCATCCCTGCGGTAACCTTTATTTCTGTTTCTTTTTTTGGATGCTAAGGATTGAACCCACAACCTTGTACATGTGAGACTAACACTCCACCACTGAGCCACATCCCTAGCCTAACCCAAGTTTCCTGAAAATCATCACCTTACTGCATAAGATGTTATTCTACACCCAATCCCAGTGGTTCAGGCCTGGAATCCCAGCACTCTGGGAGGCCAAGGCAAGAAGATCGGATGTTTGAGCCCACGCTGGGAAACTTAGCAACACAGCGAGACCCTGTCTCAAAAGCAAAACTCAAAAGTGGGCTGGGGGTATAACATTGAGTGAAGGCCATGGAGTCCTTCCCGAGCACCACACAAAAAAAAAAAGTTTGTGTTTTAAATCTATGTTGTTTTTTTAACAGTCCTAAGCTTTGAGTAGTTTATTTGTTGTTATTATTTTTTGGGTTTTTTTGGTCAGTTTTCTACCACTTTTTCATCTGCCTTTATTTTGCCAAGACTATTGAGAAATCTCTCTTCCTGAGTCTGGGGGCTCTCCCTTTTCCCCCAGCTCTCTCTAACCAAATGATAGGTTTTGTGGATTTTCTGACTCTGCCATGGAGACTCTTTTCTGGCATTTGCCCACCCAGACCCTGTCCACACCCTCCTGTGCCAAGACTTGGGCATTTGTGTCAATTAGCCAATAACTTAGTATCCTTTTCTCCATGACCTTATCAGGGCTACAGAAGCCCACCACTTCAAGGCTGTCCTTAGGAAACTTATAATTTATTGGGTCACAGATGATGTAATTGTTCTTGAAACGACCAACAAAAAAAAAGTGAAAACTGGTATAACAAAGCACTTCCTTTCAGAAAGGAAGGAAAGCAATCTTTGGGGTAGTGGGGTACAGGTCGGAAGGCGTCAAAAGAACCTCCCTGGGAAGGTGTACAGGAGGAATTCTCTGGGCCATGGCACCCAGCCTATCAGAACCATGACCTCCTTTTATTTCCAGGTTTATCACACCCCATTTACTACCCCAGAATGGAGCACAGCGACAATACAACCAACGTGTCCACATAATTTTTTAAATCAATATATTGACCCAAACATAATATAAAAGAGAAACCAAAGGAAAATAAATTATAATAGTATAATACGTATTTCAATATGTAAATGCTCAGGAACACTAAGGAAGCAGAATGCCAGAACCTACACAAGTCCACCAGGCAGATAGCTGTCAATACTCCCAGCCATGGGGCAACCTGCAGGTGGCTTGGTGGCCATGACAGTGTCCTCATGTGAACAGCAGTTTCTGGATTAGTGAACAATTCTGAATCAAGTTCTGCACACAACACAGACACTTCCCCCTCCATCATGCCAGGAGTTGCATTCTTCATGGCATCTATGAATAGCCAAGCAAAAATTCTCTGTACTATGTGGAAAACTGAGGTAGGTTCATATTCAGGTCACAGAAAGCAGGTTCTTCCCCTGGGATCACTGTCAGACCTAGGCCTTCTGCTGGTTGTGCAGGTTGTGCACTGGACAGCCATTGAATTTTGTCATTAAAGTGAATGGTGTCTTCTAGAGTGGTGGAGAACATGGGGACCTGGTTGGGGTTTTTCAAGAGTTGTATGGGATACCAAAAGAAAAAAAAAAACTGTAGATCGCATGAAGCTACCTTGTACAGTGCATGATACAAATAGTATGTGTGTGTATGAACACACACACATGTCAACATTTACATATAGAGAAATAGAGGCAAAGAGGCTAAGTGACTGGTTACCTTCTGGCCACAGCATCGAACAAAAGAGATTGGGGGGCATCCTTAGCCCAGGACCCCAAAGGGAATCACAGCTCACAAATCAGCCCGGGCATGTCTCCTACCAAGGCAACTGACCCCTCAAAGGACTCGCTCGGCCTGCATTTTGGCTGGGTCCCCCTGAGGGAGCTGTGCTGAAACCTAGCAGGGGTTAAGACCAGCTTGGGCCTCTTGTGCAGGCAGGGCTGCTGGGCTTCCACAGGAGATTGAATACCAAATAAACTCCTTAACACAAAGAGAAGTATGTGCATGTCTGTGTGTTTATGTGTGTGTACTCATACACATATATGTTCACGAGTGTGCATATGTGCTTGCTGCTACTGCAACTGCAAGAAAATAGGCATTTAAAATCCCTGATTGTGGCTTTCACAAGTGAAGTGGGGACTTGCCCAAGGCAGTGGAATGGGGGACTGAAGATGGGGACTCTGAGATTTCCTTCTGAGCGAAACTAGGTAGGTGACCAGAACGGGGAAACCACGCCTCCCTGCCAAAGTTGAACAGTGGTCCCCACCCTCCCACAAGGCCTGATTCTAATGTCTTCTGATTGGACAGATTGGTGAGCGCTACTATTAGCTGGGTGACATCAAAAAGCATTAATCTCTGGTTCCCGAGCAAGACCAGCACCACATTAGTGCCTCGCACCCAGTCATTATTAAGACTTTAGCCCAAGGGTGTAATAAATGTTTTATGGCATGCAAACCAAGGTAATGGAATGCAAATCCCATAATCTAGCCATACATTTATTTTCTAATGGAGCAAATGATGATGTATTTTATCTGAGAAGAGCTGCCGATAGGGCCAGCTTGGGAAATGTAAAGTTATGGACCCAAAGGGTGAATGGGTGGCCCCGCTCGGATGGGAGCCCAAGGTGGGTGAGGGTGGGAGCCACGCTGGGACTTTCCAGCAGTGGTCAAAGCTTCTGTTCATGCATACGAGCCCTCTGGACAAGCCCATCGCTCTGGCCCTTGTGCCCTTGAGTGCCCCCCTTTTTAAGGGGCATGTATCGAACATTCTGAGGCTTAATTATACCCTCTTTACAGAGCAGCCCCCCTGGCTCCCCCACCCAAGCCAGAGCTGCATACCAATAAGCTCCTTGCCTCGTATTGGCTTTCCAAAAATATGGCTGCATTAAGGTGTGAAATGTTAATGGCATCGAGGGGCTGGGACTATTTCTCCGGTGGAGTTGGGGCTTGGCATTGGTACTGCTTTTATTAAGAAGCTGACATTGTTCAATCGCAGCCCTGGGGCAGTGGAGGAGGTTGGGCTGGCTACTCGGGGCCACCGCAGCCTGGGGAAGGGCTTCGGGTGACCGAGTGCTTTAGGTCCTTCTAACTGCTGAGACTTTAGAAAAAACTTTCTGGTTATTCCAGTCATCCAGAAGAAGACCGGGCTCCTTGCTACAATCAGAGGGCTTTTTGCTCCCAGGAGCCTCTTCACGCCCTCTCTTGTTGTTCCTAGACTCAGGCACACGGGATCTGGCCATGCGGGTCACTGCCCAGCCCCTGGGCCTACTGTTGATGTCTGAGATTCTGTTCTGCACCTAGATTTCTGCAAGCATCACCAAGCCTAAGACTTGTCCCTGCCTTCAAGGTTGTGATGCTCCATATCTGAAAAGAAAAATGTCGATGGCTTAAGGTCATGTGAGCAGAGTATCTGAAGAGCATAAGTTTCCTTGCAGCAGTTTTATGAAAAACATATATTGAGGGGGAAAAAAAGGAAGGGGAACAAAAATTGCCAGAGAGGATTGCGGGCCTGGTGGCACAGGCTTGTAATCTTAGCATTCTAGGAGGCCGAGGCAGGAAGATCACATGTTTGAGTCCAGCCTGAACAACTTTGCAAATCAGCAAGAACCTTCCTTAAAATAATTTTTTTTTTAAATTAAAGGAAGGGCTGAGGATTTAGCTCAGTGGGAAGGCCCTGGGCTCAAACCCTAGAACCACAAAACAAAACACACCGAACTATTGGACAGGAATCCTGACCGAGACACTGCTGTGAGCCAGAGGTATTGAAGACCCACTAAAATTGAAAACATAGGACCAGGCTCCTCTGCTGAAGCTTCTAGTGGGTATTCAATTCACACTGGTCTTCAATTCCTTGAAAACAATGATCATGAGTCTTCGGAAGGCTTGGACTGAGTCTAGAATTAGCCATGTACTTCTTTCAATATTTTAATAAGTTCTCTTATTCAACAGAACAGTACCAATAGCTTCCAGCTCTTCCCCAAAGTCAAAATGGCCAAAAAACCTCATCGTTTTCAATCGACTTACATTAAAGCAGCCATGACAGCGTACTAACGACATTCATGAAAGAGGAATTCAAGAACTGCTTCAGAAAGTGGCCAGAAGGATGGGATAAGCATGTTTGAAGCAGAGGAGAGTATTTTGAGGGAGACTCATGATGATGTAGCTTTCATGTAATACTTTTTAAAATCTAAACATACACATTTTTAAATCTCTATACACACCTGTTCACTGTGCTATGGGGGAGAAGAGGGCGCATGAAGCCACAGGCCCTCCCTCAGGAGAGAATGCAGTAGTGGTCACTCTGGGGTTCAGAAAGGCTCCCCAAGGAAGGGCAAGATGGAGCCAGTAGCACCAAGCTTGCTTCTGGCTGGGCTCAGTGGAAAGACAGTGTGGCCTGACCAAGAGCAGCAGCAGTACGTTTCCCTGGCACAGCTCCCTGCAGCCCAGGCTCAGCTGCTCCAATGGCCACCTCTCTCCATGGGCTGCCTTCAGGGGGCCCTGAACATTCAGCCCCATTTGGAATGACACAGACGTAGAGACGTGAGTTTCCTGAAGGAGAACCTGCGTGCTCCTGGACGAGGGAGGGGTGCCGAGCAGGCCAGATCAACAGCTGGAGACTATTCTAGAACTCAGGCTGCACTCAGGCCCAGAGCACTTGCGACCCAAATCCGTGCTATTAGTGGGCATTCGTGCAGGCCTTTCTAAGGAGTGGATTGCTTCTCACTCCTCTTTGGCCACCTAATCCCCTCCCCAAGGATGTGACCAACAACTTGGGCATTACATGCACTCAGGAAGAATTTGCTGACGTTATAAAAGAATGAATGAGGAACTGTGCCGGGGCTGGGCCCCAAACTTTTATTAACTGTGAGGTTAAAAGCTATCGAGGGTCAGGAGTGCTGCAAAGGGGCAGAGGGAGTGAGTCAATTAACACCTGCCTTTTTATTTCCAAATCGAATTGTTGCATGAGGTTTGGGGATGATGTCACCACTCGGCGGTGTCGGGGCAGGATTTATGAGCCAGGGGATACAGAGCAAGGTCTGCGTAGGCGGCTGGCGAGAGCACTTACCCTAACTGCCCTCGCCTGTAAGATGTGAGGCATCTCCGCAGTTAGAGTGCCCAGGGCAGATCTGAGTGGAGTCACTTTTTCCGGGCTGGTTTAGAAGGGTGTCCAGTTCAGGCTTGGCCTTATGCCACAAGAGTAAAGGAGTAGGAATGGTGAGGACAGGAGGGGGAAGGGGCAGGCAGGATAGGACACTCACTTAGCCGCAGGTCCCAGGTATGGGTTCATGCTCCATTGGAACCACCATAGGTTTACCTATACCTGAGCAGGGAGTGGCACTGGCCAACACATTTGATTGGGGGGTGGGGGTTGTTGCTTTTATTTTGCTTTATTTGTGGGATGCCTCGTATTGGCTTTTCAAAAATATGGTTGCAGTAAGGTGTAAAATGTGAATGGGACTGAACCAACTGTCAGGGTCTCACTACTTTGCTAAGTTCCCCAGGCTGGGTTCAAATTCGTGATCCTCTTGGCTCGGTCTCCCACGGGGCTGGGTTTATAGAGCACTCATTGTCTCCCAGCTACAATAAGCAGAATTAACCTATACTGGCACGTGGCTGGTGACACAGGGACTCACGGGGTACTAGAGGGTGTGGGAGGGAGGGAGGAGGGCCTCCCTCCAGGCCTCTCCACCAGCACCTGAGTCCCAGTGATGAATTTTCGACTGGGTCATTAAATGCTGATTAAAGTACTGGGGGAAAGAACAGGCGGAAAAAGCAACTTCGAGTGTTGTACATGCACACACTCCGCCCCAGGCCCCCCTTTCCTGTTCTCTGCCGCCTCCAAGTTCCTTCCAACCCTCCATTGGCAATGCTATAAAAGGCCAGGTTAATTAAGTCCTATATATTACCAGCACAAACACTTCCAACTTTATTCTGGCGGCTTGGTGAGTGAGGAGAAGGCCAGGCAAGGTCCAGGCAGCTCAGGGTAATAAAACAGAAGACTCAATTACCTTGTACATTTGCAGTTTTTATAAAATCATTTAAAGTCCTCCCAGTGAAAAGCACAGTGGAGAGGGACTGGAATCCTGAAATCCGGGGAGAACCCAGAGAACCAGGGATTGTAGAGGGGCCATGGACAACAAAGTCACCTGGGCTAGCTCCCCACTTCCCTGGGTGGGCATAGGGGCCTCGTCACAGGGTAGCTCAGGGCAAAGGGCTGACAGAAGCACAAAAGGAAAGAAACCCTTTAGCCCTGCCCAGAGCACCCAGTGGATCCAGAGTCCTGGACTCGCCCACTCCAGCAGGGAGAAGTTATCATCCCTGTTTATAGACAAGGAGACTGATACAACTAAGTGACCCTTTGGTGTCCAACCAAGTGAGACCAAAATCCAGAGCCTGTGGGCCCCACCTACTATACTCTGGCTCAGCCCCCTCCTTGTAAGCTTCTAGGCTCATATTTGCACATTATCGTGTCTCCGGAGCCCATAAGCCTGGAGCTCAAACCCCAGTTCCATCACTTCCTAACTGGGCGCCCTTGGGCACACGACTTTGCCTCTCTAAGCCTTTGAGAAATTGCCTTCCTCATTTGTGAAAACAACACAAGTACTGTTTGCATTGTTAAACAGAGTGAAATGTAGCTACTAAAAACTCAGTCCAGAGCCCGGAGTATTGCTGTGGGTACTGCACTAAGCACAGCTCCGCTTGCGTGACCAGCTCCTTCTGTTGTCCAAGGAGACAACCACAGAAGCCAGGCTCCTACATTAGACAATAGGGTGAGAAGCCAAGCCTGTAGCCCTAGCATTCCGAGAGGCTGAGGCAGGACGATCACAAGGTCGAGGCCAGGCTGGGCAACTTAGTGGCTTAATGAGATGCTGTCCCAAATTTTAAAAATAATAATAATAATAAATAAAACTAAAAGTGGGCTAGGGAGGTAGCTTAGTGTAAAGGCCTTGGGTTGGAGCTCTAGTACCACAGAAGAATATCAAGCAATAAAAAGCCAGGGTGAGAGGAGCACGCCCACTTCTTGCCGGGTACCAAAGGCATTCCTCATTTCTGAGCATCGCTGAAGCTTGGGAACCTCTTTCATATTGAAAAACCCTAGTTTTTTTCTGCCCAAGAGCTGTAAATATAAATTTTTAAATGACTTCCTATTTTCTCCTTTAATAAATAGAAACTGTTCGATCTACCTAGTCCTCAAGAAATGGCAATGTGAAACTTCAATTCAGCCACAGTCCCCAAGGGGGAAAAATGGGTCTCCAGGCTGCAGCCACAGTGACCTAGAACGTCACTTCCCAGGAGGCCATAGAGAATTAAACCCAAAGCTCCCTCATCTTTCTCGGGTTCTGGAGCCCAGAGGGGTTAATCTGGGTACAGGGGGAACTGGGAGGCTGTGCATCTATGGGCCACAGGGAAGGCAGCACCTGACACACGGCAGACTTGAATGTATGAGGAGTGGTGACCTGGGCACCTCTCGAGTATCCCTGTTGAAGATTGGGGCTTGATTTCTAAGAATGGCCACAGTCATATTTCATGCCCACCTGCTGTTTTAGAATTCTGAAGCTCCCCTTTCCCCAACTAACAAGCAGAATCAGTTTCCTCTGTCTTTGAACAGGACTTTGTAGGCACTCCAGCCCATAGGGGGCAGCAGATGTGATGCCGCATAACCAGCAGGGCTAAGTCATACGAGGGAGCGTGACCTTCTCCTGGGAATTCGGTCACCATCTTGTGAGCAAGCCACAGCTTCCAGAGGGTCACATGGACATAATCTGGTCAAAAGTGCCAGCCCAAACCAGCACCAGTCACCAGCCACATGAGTGAATGAGCTTTAAGATGATTTCAGCTCCTAGTAGTTATGTCACCTGCAGCCTTGGAACTCCCCAGCTGAGACCCACATATCATAGCAGTAGTAATAACCTCACTGCTTGCTATCTGAATTCCTGACCCAGAGTCTATCAGCACGGCAGGTGTGTTGGGGACAATTTCGATGTTGGGGATAATTTTTAACCAAATATTTCATACCCAGAATAGATGATCACTGTTCTCAATGCCAAGATCTGTCCTGGAGGCCACCATGGAAGAAGATCATGGACCAACTGAAGAAACACCCAAGCTCTATGATCAGGGTGGAAGGGCCTGGAACTCTGGCACAGATGGTGAATGCTGTAAGAATGGTGGAGGGTGCAGTCATTCATGGGCTTTCTATCCCCAACAGAGAAGTGGCCTAGTGCCAGGGTGCTCCAGTGGGAAAGGAATAGGCCTCCAAGACTGGTCTGAGGTGCCACCCTTCCTTTCTCCTCAGTATCTGGTGACTTAGATAATCATGCTATTTCTCTAACCCTCACATGGTGCTATGGTTTGGATCTGGAGTGTCCCCCAAACGACTCATGTATTTGGATCCAGTGGGATAGCTGTGGAACCATGTGCTGCTGGGAGGTGGGGCCTGACTGGAAGGGGCGGATGCTTGGGGCTTGACCTGGAGGGATTGTGTCAGTCTGGTGAGACTGGGGGGTGCCCAAGGCAGAGCTTTCAGGTGAGTGTTGTTGACTTGTGCACCAGCAAGTGATGGAGGGGCATCCACCCTGTGTATGTGGGGGCGGGGGGTCCCAACTGGTAGTTGGAACTACCTAAAGGAAGCAAGAAGAAACACCAGCACAGCTTCTTCCTGGGAAAGTGCTGGCCTCTGCCTGAGCCTGGAGACATCCACTGGCTCCTCACTCACTTGACTTTCTGTCTGCAATGCCATGAGCAGCTCTCCGGCCTCTGTCACGAGCTTCCGCCATTGCCTGCTGACCCATGAATGGACTGTGCGAGACCCTCAGAAATTGTAAGCTAAGTAAATCTTTCCTCCCTTGGCTTGTGGATGTCAGCTATTCTACCCCAGCAACAACTAAGTAACTAAGACACTTGGGGAGGTTTTCTTAAAGAGAATATCTGTATAGATTAAATATGATAATATAGGTGGTTTGTTTGACACAATGACTTCAGTCTGGGAGTGGCAGGAGACAGGATGGTGAGGAAGGGAAAGAGAAGTAAGATTGATTAAGATGCAAGATATATATGTGCTAATTTCCCAAGATGAATGTACTGCAAATACATACTCATAAAAATAATAAGTATAAGATTAAGTAAATTAACTTGTTCATAAGGAGCCTTTTTTGACTCCCCATTCAAACTTGCAAATAACCAGGAGGTATTTACAAGAACGGTGGTAAGAACCCGTCTTCTGATGCTGGGGTAGAATAGGACTGAAAGTCAACTTGCCTCATCTGTCTCCAGGTCTTCATGGGACACATGATGCAGGGAATGCCAATGGCAATTTTGGCTTCATTAATAGCAGCAAAACACTCAGTACCTGGCAAAAGAAGGGCTGAGCCAGGCCCTGGAGTTTCCCCCCAGAGAGATCTTTAATTTATCTAACAGGTATAGTATTATTCAGGCTTTCTATTCCTCTGCCAGTTTGGGTCATTGATGTTTTCTAGGACCTCGTATAATTCATGTAACTATTTAAATGTATTGGTAGAAAGTTGTTCAACTGCCTTTTAATCAATTAGGATGTTCCACTCTTCCTAAATTGTGCTGTAGGGTCACTGCCTGTTCTCTTGCCTAGCGGTCCTAGAAGTAGCATCTTTGCTACCACTCCTGTGGCCCTAGCCACATAGCTGAGGGCCTCTAGGGACTAAGCATAAGGCATTTTGCACACTAGCAAGCTAAACCTGATAACTCACGCACAAAGTTAAAGGACCGCCAAGGTCCTGCCCAGCACAGGGTGCTGAGGACAGCCCAAAATGCCCTGGATAATTGGAGCTAGGATGGCCATCCCCCCCCCCCCATACAGTATGTCACCTCTAATATTTCATCCTCACTGGTTTCCCTAGCCAAGTAGATGCTGGGACCCCACTTTGACAGCAGGGGTCATGATGGTCCACTGACATGTCTACTGCTGATATCTTCCCCACTGAGAATAAGCAGCACCCAGCAGGCTAGACTGAGGGGCTGGGATCTGGGGTGAATGGGGACTTATCTATTTATCCTGGGGTGACCTCATGTGTGCTGATGGTGTGCCCTCTTCAGTGTCTCAGAGAGGTGGTCCCTTGGACATACCCTGTTGTTCTCCTGCCTCGTGGAACTCCCTTCCTTCTTGTTTCAAGAAACAACAAAAATGGGATTATGGGTAGTACTCCTGAGCGCTGACTTCCTGGGGTTCCCAGCTGGCAGTCCCATCCTCCACCTGCCTCTTTGGCTGAGTCTTCTTTGCACCCCCCAACCCTTCCCTTAAAGAGCAGCCACTCTGAGCTCTGCCACCCTCCAAGGGAACATTCTTTTCCTGGCAACATCGCCCCCCACCTAGCCACCTAGCTGAGAAGAGCAGAAGACACAGGCTACCGGGCCTGGCTGTCAGGGTCACTGTCCCTTCAGACTTAGCCAGGAAGGAGTTCCTTTCCATAGGCATCTCCAGAACCTGCCACATTGGAGGATGAGTTGGCGCCTAGGTGGGCACAGAAGGGGTTAAAGGAGCATGGTAGGAGATGGGAGAATAGGGCTCAGGGCGTTGCTAGAGATGAGCTGGCCCTGCAAACGGCTAATTAGAAGGGAACATCAGTAAACAACGCCTTTTTCCCTCATTAAGGACAAATCTGTGTGTATAATGTGCCTATTTTCTCTTTCATTAACTTATAAATGGCCACTACTTTAAAGCCATTTAACCAGAAGTTGTGACTTGCCCGTCTGCTCAGGGTCTTACTCATCTTTACCCACCTTGGCATGTAGCCTCCATGGGAGAAACTGAGGGTGCCGCTCAGAGGCCCCTCTTCCAGCAGGTGCTCCTGCCAAGGGCCCAGGCAGCCCCTCCCACCTGGCTCCATCACTTTCTCGTTGCTGGGACACGCGACACCAACTCAAAGAAACAAAGGTTTGTTTTTGGCTTACAGTTCCCGGGGTCTTGGTCCATGCATGAGTAGCCAGTTCCAAAATGGAAATGGCTATGGTGGAAGGTCACGGCAGGGAGGGAGGTTGCTCAGGGCATGGCACCCGAGAAGCAGAGAAGGGAGCTGCCAGGGAGGAGATCTGCCCTTCCAGGTCACAGGGCCCCATCGCTGTAGCCAGGCCCCACCTCCCAACAGCATGTGAAATCATCAAGGGGTGGGTCACTCCTGTGACTCAATCACCTTCTTTGGGTGATATTTAAAATTTAAACCACAATCTTGCCCCTCTACTCAACTCCACTGATGATTCCTTCACATTCTCAACATTGCCTTGTCTGCGGCCCAAGGAGCTGAGGGCCTGACTCTTCCTGTCAGGGGCAGCCTCCAAGAACGTGCCCAATCTACAGCATCCTTCAACAACACCCCAGTGACCAGATGGGACCAGAGGTCCCCAAGGTGAGATGGCACACTGGCCCTCGTGGAGCCCTCAGTCTGGTAGAGAGAGCAGCATGCACAGACATGAAGTATTTTTTTTAAAAAAAAAAAACATGATGTATGATTAATTTTTAAATCACCATTATCCGCAAGGCATGGTGGTACACGCTTATAATCCCAGCACTCTGGAAGCTGAGGCAGGAGGATTGCCACAAGTCTGAAGCCAGACTGGGTTACGTGGTGAGTTCAGGACCAGTCTGGACTAGAGTGAGACCTTGTCTCCAAAAAAGACGTTTCTTTAAAAAAGGAAAAAACCAATAATCACTGCCATGGTTTGGATCTGGGGTATCTCCCAAAAGCCTCATGTATTCAGATATAGCGGGACAACCAGAACTGTGTGTTATTGGGAGGCTGGGCCTGGCTGGAAGGTGCAGGTGCTGGGGTTTGACCTGGAAAGACTGTGTCAACTTGTTGAGACTAGGGGGGAACCCGGGGCAGGTGTTCAGGTTTTAGTTATTGACTTGTGGGCCAAGAAGCAAGGGAGGGGCACTTCCTGACTGCAAAGGGGTGAGCTGCTCCCTTCCCTCTGCTGTGTGCCTCCCTCATGGTAATAGACTGTGTAAAGCCTTACATTGTGAGCTAAATAAATCTTTCCTCCCTCAAATTGTGAGTGTCAGGTATTTTGTCACAACGATGAATAAATAACTCAAACAACCACCCTCAAAACATTCCCTCCTGCGTCAAACATGGGCAACCCATCATTCAGGCCACTTCCTGAAGCAGTTCCGGAAGTCCTCTTTAGTGTCTTCAGATGTACTCTCACGGCTGCCCTGATGGCCTGAGTTAATTCGAAATATTTCCCTTTCATGGTCATCTCCTCTTGGGGAAAGAGCCAAAAGTTGCACAGTGCCAGATCTGGCAAAGAAAATGGATGAGAACACAGCACCCCAATATGTTTACAAGTCTGCCTTTCCACTGACTGGCAGTCAACAATAGCATGCATTGCACTTTTTAGCATACCTTGTGGAGATTCTCATTAAAGAGGACTTCCAGAACGGCTTCAGAAAGTGGTTAAGAAGGGTGGAACAAGTATATTTGAAACAAGGAGGAGTATTTTAAAGGATTAATGGCATTTATCTTTTACTGTTGTGGTTTTATTTAAACATAAACTGTATTTTTTAACCAGCCCTGTATCGGTTCCATTATAGAAAATTTTCCACTGAGGCAGAGGCAATCCAGGGCAAGGCCTAGTCTCCCTGCCCTTCGCTAGAAGCCCCTCTAGAACCCTGCATAAAGACAGAGTCTGGCCCTGGGAGCCACGTCTCACGTCTCTACCAACTTCTGGGAACCAAAACTGTTCACCAACCCTGTGCTAGGACTTGGGAGAGCTGGGGACGGGACCAAACAGGAATAAGAAATTCTCTCTGCCGTCAGGGGCCACAGTAGTAATCGGCACAAAGCAATGGTGAAACAAGAGAAAGGGAACAGAAATGAACACTTAAGGAATGTCATTTGTGGCAGCAGGGGACTTCATTACCTATGCTGTTATCCCACATAGGCACTCCCAATCAGGAGGTGGGTACTACTGATCCTATCCTACAAATGAACAGGTCGAGGTCCAGAGAGGTAAGCAAGTTACTCAAGGCTGCACAGCCAGCCAGGGTTGGAACTGAGAGTTAAACAAGTCTATCTTCTTCCGATGCCTAAGTTCTTTCACCAGGTGGATAACGAAGCCTCATGAAGAGCAGAGGCAAAACAGTGAATGCAGAGTCTTCCTCCTGGGAGCTGGTGACTCTCAAAAGCAAGATTCGAAATCAAAAGCAATCTGAAGATCTTCTGATGGAGAAGGTGGGGCGAGTGCTGCTCCTTAACTCCTACACCTTCCCTGGATGAGAAAGCAGAGAGTCCACCAGCCAGGCGAAGGACCATACTCACAAATTTAGTTGTCCCTAGAAATGTCATCTCTTAAGAATACTTTATCTTGAGACTGCCCCCTGATGGGTGCTGGGTTGTTTCACGCTGGGACATGGTCACCACCATCCTGATCACTAGCCTGGTTAGTAATTCCAGAGAACCGAAACAGTCGAATGTTCCATCTACGAGGGAATGGAAAAACAGGAAGACCTATTCATGTGGCGGGTGCTACACAGCAGTTAAAAAGAATGAAGTGGATTGATCCTTGGCATTACAAACAAACAAAAAAGGAATGAAGTCAATCCGTGCAAGTTTGACACATCTAAGCCTCCAAGATGCTGCTGAGGAAGCAACTTGTCCATGGATATATTTAGTTCCATATCGTTTGTGGAAAAAGCAATGTTGGCAAACAACACACTTTCTACTTATGAGGTCCATAAAATATTCATCAAACTGAGTGCAGTGATCACCTCTCCTTGGGGGTGGGCATAACCAGACAGGAGAGTCAAGGGGGCTCTGATTATGTTAGCCAGATTTCCTGTTCTGGGACTAAATATTCAAGAGCTACAATTTCACAGGTGAGAGTTTTTGCTAGTGACTAGAGGTTTTAATCCATGGCTGGGTGACCCCAAGGCAAAAGCAGCATGGTGAGACTGTGGTGGAGAAAATGGTCACTCCCGGGTGCCTGGAAGCAGAGAGCAGGACGGAGGAGCCAGGAAGGGGCAGAGATACACCCTGGAAAGGCACACCTCCAGCAGCGCCCCTCTTCACCAAGGCCCCGACTCTTGTCATTGAACTCATCAAGGGATCCATCCACTCATGGGTATGGTGGCCCCATGACCCAATTACCTTCCCAAAGCTCCACCTCTGGACACATGAGTCATCCAAGGAACATTCTAGATCTAAACACTAACCCAAGTGACCACCTGTCCAGGTTTGCCCAGGGAGGCCTACTGTCCCTGTTGCAGGTGTGACTAGTAACAGCCCCGCCTTTCACTCTCAGAAACGTGTTTCCTTTCGGTGATAAATTACATAATGGCCCAACTTATCTATAGTGCTTAACTTTTGCAATAAGAATGTATTCATTCATCACTGGGCCACTTCTTATAATACATAAAGCCCAGGCCCTGGTCCCTGTCTTCAGAGGTGAACACTGGTAAGAGTTCTCTAGCATCCTTCCTGAGAGTATAAATCCATAAACCACATAAATTTAAAACACAGAGAAAGATACCCATGCAAGGATGCAGTACACGTTGTTCCAAAACCCACTCTTCTCCCTTAAATTGGCCTTCCTCAGGATCATCAGGAAGCAATTAACACAGATACAGATCCCCAGATCCCCCTAAGACAGACGTAGATTCAAAGGGACCACAGCACGGCTCATCAATACACTTTACTGTCAAGTTTCTGGGTGACTTTGATGACAGCAGCTCATGAACTCCATGCTAAACTTTGCCCTCAACCAACCATCCATTTGCGTATTTAATAAGCAATTATAGGCACCTGCTCTGGGTTTGGCCCTGGCTAATCCTGGACTTCAACAAGGAGCACATGTGAGCCTGAGCCTTCCAGGCACATCCTCCAGGCTGGCCATTCCCTCTGGTAGGCTACAGTGGCCATAAAGATGGCAGGAAATCAGAGCTAATCGTGGCACATCCTCTTTCTGACCATGTGACCTTGGGAAAAGCAACTAGCTATTTTCTGCCTCAGTTGCCATATCTGTAAAATGGGCCCAAAAATAACCACACCACATGATAAGTGTTCAATAAATTATAGCCATTATAATTAACTAATTATGAATATATGATTAAGAATAAAACCCATGCAGTTTCCTAATGAAGAACGTTTAAGCTGAACCTAATCATGAAGAAATCATAAGATAAATCTATTCAAAGACATTCTGGAAAACCAGCCTGCACTCTAAAAACACACACAAAAAAGCAGAAAACTATTCTAGATTTTAAAAGCTGAATAAAACATATAACTAAATGCAAAGTATGTTCCAAGTTTGGATTATAGATTTTAAAACATACATCCAGAAAAAACATTCCAGAGATCATTGGGAAGGTATGAGTATTAGCTTATATTGTAGCAATGTTGAATTTCTTTGAGTATGATGAATTACATGGTATTCATGAACTCAATCTTAGCAGATATGGGCTGAATGTTTAAAGATACAGCATTTGTGGGGAATGTAGCTCGGTGGTGGAAGGCCTGCCTAGCATGAACATGGGTCAGGGTTTGATCCCAGCCAATAACAACAAAAAACAGTTGTATTCATGCTGTTCACATATGACTCCCAAATGATTCAGAAAATGGCATGTGTAGGGAATAGAGGAGAAAAAAGACAGAAAAGGAGAGGAAGAGATAAAAACAGAATATGTAGCAAAAGAGCAACAACTAGTACTTTAGGCGAGCATGTAGGTGTTCCTATTCATTCTTCCAATTTGTTTTAAAGATCTGTGTGTGTGCGTGTGTGTGTGGCACTCAGAAATTAAACCCAGGGCCTTCACACTGAGCTCTGTGTACACACACACACACACACACACACACACACACACACTTTTTTATCCTTTAATTTGAGATAGGATCTCCCTAAGTTGCCCAGGCTGGGTTTCAATTTGGCAATCCCCAGGCTCAGCCTCCCAGAATACCAGAATTACAGGTGTGTATCAATATGCCCAGCTAGATAGGAAACTTTTTTAAATAAAAATGAGAAAAAATAAAATCTACTGGTTTTTCCAATAATATGCAGGATAGTGGTTGACTTGAAAGGAGGGGAGCCTGCTGGAAGCACCCAGGACCCAGGGATACCGTATTTCCTTAACTAAATATGTTTACTTTAGTAGAACGTTTGAGCTGGACTTCTCCTCTTGTTTGCTGGTGCGGTATGTGTCAATGGATGAATTTAGAGTAATCATCACAGGAAAGCACCTCTGGTCTACCCCACCCTCTGATCTGTGTCTGTACATGCAAAAGGGCTAAAAGTAAGAGCGTATGTTGTGGGGAAGGCCAGGGGAGGCGCCTTCCCTGACTGCTATGTCATCTCCAGACAGAAAGTCCCCGGCCTGGTCCCTGGAGAGGACACTGGCTGTATCCAGGAGATGCCCTGCTTCCAGCCCCTCTGGCAGGAATGGCTTTGACTCTACTTCTCTGGCCTTGGTGTTTCCTCTGTCAGCTCCGTGGGCCCAGCTGGATGTGGGATTAATGAGGCATCTCATCTTGTGTGAGAAGTAAGTCAAGGGTCACCCTTCCTGCTCCTTGCATTGTCCCCTATGTACTTGATCTGATTGGCCTCGCTAGCTATGTCTTACTGATTAATTGTTGCAGTCCTCACCTGCCCAATTAACAGGCATGATAGCAATGGCGGGGACCTACACGGCGCTTCCAATGTACCCATTCTGTTCTGAGTACTGGATGCATACAACTCATTTAATACTCACAACTCTCTGAGGCAAGTAATATTTTTTTGCCCATCCTACAGAAGGGGAAACAGAGGCACAGAGAATCTTCAAACGTCATTTGCCCAAGTAGCATGGGCTACATAATTGGCAGAACCTGGTGCAAAAGGAAATTAAGACAGCCTTGTTGAAAACTTATTAAGATTTCAAGACACCAAGCCAAGCCAGGCGCCCATTTAGAGATGGGCACTGTGTGAGCCACACAGTGGTACTGAATCACGCAGCCTGACTCCAGAGCCTGTTCTCCCAACCCCGTGCTGTTCTACCTCTCAGTCATCAGATCTTCCTCCTCTCACCCCCACACTTTCCAAGAACCAAAGAAGCAAGGAAGCAGTCTTACCTGACGAACGACTCAGCAGATCATTGCTGAAAGCTGGTCCTGTGCAGTCAACGCCTCAATATCTGCAGCTTGCTGGTCCTGAGAGCTGGATGCACGCACAACGCCCCCTGATCAGAACCGCAAGAACACCGGCTCTTAAATGCTTGATTAACCCAGCTGGCCTCCTAAGGGGCTACGGTTCACCTATTCCAACTCCCTGCTTTCTAATGGTGACTTTTTCCCCCTGGGGTCCTTTCATCTTTCCTGCTAAAGGATCTCAGCGGACACCAACTTAGTTTATTAGAGAGGCTCCACGAAGCTGAACCCCAAGGAAAAGGTTAATCAGAGACTTGAGTTCAGTCCTCCCAGGAGGCTCTCTGGTCCCTATGCAAATATCCCCATGCCTGGGATGAGGTCCACCACCAAAGCCTTCTTAGAATATCCCTTGTTGCACCTTTTCCCAGAGCGATATATGCCTACTCCCCTTGTAATTCCGTGACTGAAAAGAGAGACTATTTATTTTCCAGAAAATCTGGTTTGCCTTACTAAGTGCTCCATTACAGAGTTCACCACCACTGATACATCGATGTCATGCCCAGATCCTTCCCTCAAGCCATAAGGGGTTGGGAAATGAGACTTTAAAGGAAAAAGAATCAGAGGCGTTCCATAGACATTTGGGTTATTATTACCACTATGACTTCACTCATGTCCGGTGACCAGTGGCACCCAGGAAAGGCTGGATTGCTCTCAGGACCCTGGGCATTTCTGCAGTCAATTCATTGTGTTATGTTTCCCTGCATTTCAGACATGTGTTCACCTGCAGATAACAGAAGATTCAACCAATAGTGACTTCAATGAATAAGAGATTTCTTCTTTTCATGGATCATGGCACTGGTTTTCTAGCTCAACAATGCCCGTGTGGGTGCTGCTACAAACCCCTCCGTCTCTCCATACACAGGCTGATGGCTGCTGCAGCTCCAGCCTTCAAGTCTTCATTCAAGGTAGAAAGGAGGCAAGAAGGAGCACTACGGGCAGCACGTCATGTCCTTTATGAGGGATCAGAAGACTTCCTAGAGCCTCCATAGCCTTGTCACTCCTGCTTCATGGGGCGAACAGAGCCACTGGGCCTTCCCTAGCTGCAATGGAGCCTGGGAACTTATCTTGTCCACTGCCAGATACACTTTTACATGAACCAAACTAGAATGTCGAAGAAACCAGGAAGAGGAAGATGCCACACCCGTCCTCCTACAGTCCTCTGGGCAGTCCCAGGGCTCCAGGGCTCCTTCCCAACCACCCCAGAGGCTTCACAGAGGAGTCACTTGCACCCCTGTGGCTCTCCCAGTGCCGAGACAGGCCCACCCAAGGAGCTGGTAGGCCTTGAAGTCAGCTGGCGCCTGTGGTGATTAATGACACTCTGCAGAGCTGGGGAAGAGGTGGCTAATTAGATATAGACTGACTAGGGACAAGGCAGGCAAAGTCCCAGACACAATAAATGTGAACTTTCCATCTTCACTCTCCCTCCCTGTCCTGCCACCAGCAGAGCCCTCCCAGTCCGCCTGCCTGGGGAGGTCAGAAGACATCCCATCCCTGGGAGTCCTCACTGCCTGGCCCAGCCAGGGTGTGGGCAGGGCGAGCCTATGGGGTCTTCTCTAAGGGCTTCACATCCCTGTCAGCCCTTTTACATACTCTGTGCTCCGGCCCAGGAGCGGTCCCAGGCATGGGATTCCCAAGTCTCTGTCCTAAAGAATCCACAGCTGAGTGCTACAGACCCAGAAATGGCCAAGCAGTCAGCCTGGAGTTGCTGAACAGGGTTCCGTGCAGGGCTTTGGGATGCTTTTGGGGAGTGCAGAGGGGGTCCTGGAGAGACGGGAGACTACCTGCACAGGTGTGGAGGAGAAATGAGCAGAGAACAGCCTGGGTATAAGTCAGAGTGACAAGGACCGATGGGGAACAGGTTAGGTGTGCCACAGCCCAGGTGCACCCTGGCTTGGTTTCCAGAACATGTGGCTCCCTGGGTGGCTGGGGCGATCCCCCACACGCTCCACCTCCCACCCGGCCACCTACCTGTGTCTCCCCTGCCAGAAAGCAGGAGCAGGTGAAGTCCTCCCACAGCAGCTGGGTGGAAACAAGCTCCCTTACACATGAATCTTGTACAAGATAAGGCGGTGATAAGGACAAAGGATGCATTTCGGCAACTGATAACAGAGAAATTCAATGAGCCTCACTTCTCTGGTGCTCTCAGTTTCCTCCCAGGAGACATACACTAGAGTGACAAAGGTGAGGGCCGGTGCAGGGAGGCCTGGGAAGCACCCCACCCCAGCCCCCAGCCGTCGCCGGTCCATTCTTTCCAATTCCATAGGTCTTAGCTCAAGTGCTACATTTTGGTGAAGCATCCTCCCCACCACCACCACCACCTCTCAGATGAGATTAGATTCTCTGTATTTCCCTGTGATAAGTGTGTCTCAGCTTCCATTCATGCAATCATCACGTGTGTGTGTGTGTGTGTGTGTGTGTGTGTGTGTGTGTGTGTGGTCCTGCTGAGTTACATCCCATCTCATTTTTTAGTTTTTTTAATTGTGAGACAGGGTCTTGCTGTGTCGCTAAACTGCCAAGATTGGGCTTGCACTAGGCAATCCCCTGCCTCAACTTCTCAGCATGCTGAGATTATAGTTCCGTACCACTGGGCTCAGCCGCAGCAGCAGACATTAATGGGGCACAATTTATTGAAGTCCTGGGGACGTGAGATATGAGCTAGTGCTCAGGGAACTTGTAATCTAGGCCTCAGTCCTGAGCTGGTACCTACAAAAAGAGTTCACTCTAATGCAAAAAATGAGGCCGTCTCCAGCCCCAGTGGGACACAGGGACAACTTGTGCATGTGTGATGTGGCAGTAGGAAACCACACCCCTCAGCCGCCCCCAGGAGGACTTTCATTTGTGGTCGCTTGGTTGGACACGGGGTGCAGCGGATGCTGGTGTGTGTTGCCCTGTGCCTCCTTCAGAGCTGAGGTATTCCCAACAACAGGAACCGCCCTCAGCGGACAAGAGACCCATCATTCTCCCAGAGTAACCCCCAAATGATGTCTGATGCCCCTGCCACTCCAGCAAGGACGTCCTGGAAGGACCAGCCCAGCTTCAGAGCTTCCTGTGGGATGGCCCAGCTTCTCCCTCTCCAGTCCTGCTTCATTTCCTCCACACCTGGGCTAGCCATGCATTCACCACTGAGAGTCAATTTCCCAGAAGACTCCTGCATGCAAGGAAGTCCCCAGTTGGAGTCTGTGTTTCTCGGAGAACCTAACCAGATTAGTCGTGGGAGGTGAAATCTACCCCTGGTGTGTGACTGCATCTGCCTCGAGGAAAGGTCTCCGTTTCCTAAGCCACATGAAGATGTCCTTGGATGACTTAGTGAGAGCCCTTCCCCCACCACCCTCCTTAGAGGTGAACCGGAATCCAAGCCAGCACCAGGAAGGCCTTGGCTCAGGTGTAGGGAGGGAGTTGAGCACTGCAGCCAAGTGATTTAGAAGACTCTGGAGGAGAGTATATCTGTGATCAGGAAGCCCACCAGGCCCCAGAGTCTGATTCCAGCTGATTTAGCAGGCACCTAGGGCCTCTATTTCAGCAAGACAACCGGGAAATAAGCTGAGGGAAGTGCTTAATCAGTGTGCCAGGGATTCCAAACTGTGGGGAGGGGGTCAAACCAGTTCCTGCATCCCAGTCCAGGCCCAGGATGTAGGAACTTGCCTGGGTGAGTCCCAGGGAGAGGGTGGTAGTGAGAAGGAATGACTTGTGAAAACTTAGTAATTGAAATCATTAATAGCAGTAAAATAAGTTGTCCATCCTACATGTAATTTGTAGCAATGTTTGGTTACCAAGATTAATTTCTGGTAATGAAATACTAATTAAACCATTTATTGAGTAATGTATTTGCTTGGTGGTGTTTTATGGGTGTTCGCTTATAAATATTTTAATTACTTTTGCTAAGTAATTAGAATTTACTAAATAGTTTCCAAACTATTTATTAATTTCCAGCAATTCCCAGCCAACCAACAAGTAATTGTTTTACTTTATATCAGTAATTAAAGTCTTTTTAAAAAAACTTTGAGTGAGGATAAAGGCAGTTATGAAGACGTGTCTGCTAAACACACACGAGGTTGGATGTATTAAGGCAAAAAGACAAAAAATCCACTCATGATCCAACATAACTCAAACTGCTTATATGTTTATATCTGTACAGACTCTTAAGTACATGTACTTTTTTTCAAAATTAAGATCATACTAACCACATGTTTTCTTGACACTAACCTTTGCCAATTTTTGTATTGCTTTTTTAACTCAAGGCCTTCACCTTAGCCCTTTTTAAAATTTTGATCTTTCTCAATTACTAAGTTGCCTGGACTGAGCTCCAACTTGCAGTCCTCCTGCCACAGCCTCCCGGAGAACTAGAATTACAGGTGTGCACCACCACACTCCACTGTAACATAGTTTCTACTCTAAAAATGTGCCAAGAAGGTGTGAATGTTGTTCCATGATAGATCATGTGGTTATCATGCACAAGGCCCCAGGTTCAACCCTCAGCATCAAAATAAGAACAACTAAATCATCTAGAAAAAAAGAATTCTATTTAATAATTTGAGAAACTTTCTGAAACAATACTTTTTCTACCACTATGCACCTATCATGTGTCACACACTACACAAAGTAATGGACAAGACCTACTGATAATCTTCATGACATGAGAATATAAACCACTCTGGCAGTAGCTTGGGTAAGACCAGGTCCCCTTGTGACTCAGTTTCAGTGTGGAGTCATCTGCAATGAAATACTGATCTGGGACCAAAAAAAAAGTACTCAAATAAGTAACTATAACTACTTTTATCCATAAAAATATGATCACAATGAATATATTAATCTGAGATACACTTTTCTCACTTAAAATATTATAACCACCACCAGCAGCATCCTTTTTAGTAGATGTGTAAGGATGCCATGAAGTTCTCCCCATTTATTATCCCATCTGTAACTGTTGTATATTTTGATTATTTTCATCTGCCCACCTTACACACATTATCTCACTTAAATAAAACACTTCTTACTTAACCAATGGGAAAGTACAACTTGTAAAGTTCCTGCACTTAATTTTGCTTCTACCTGTGGTGGGTAGGCTCGTAGCAGGCGAACAACCACATTTTCTGAAACATGGTGGAAAGCAGGCTTGGATGTGGAAACAAATGTTAGCAGGACAGCGAAGACTTCAGAGGACAAGGTCTCTGGGTTCAGTGTCCAGGGCTGGAAAAACAATGACAATACCATGAAGAGAAAATAAGTCAATCACATAAACTAGGTATCACATGACTTTCATCTTCAGAAGATATCTATAGATTTGTATAGAAATAGCCGAAGCGCAATTGGGACCAGCCTGGGCTACAGAGTGAGACCCTGTCTCAAAAGAAGAGGAGGAGGAGGAGGAGGAGGAAGAGGAGGGAGGAGGAAGAGGAGGAGGAAAGAAAGAAAGAAAGAAAGAAGAAAGAAAGCAAGCAAGCAAGCAAGCGAGCAAGCTGAGCAGTCTAGAAGTTTAGTAGAGATCTCACCAATCTCCTGGGACTTAGGAAAAAGGATCAGTGAGTTCCAGGCCATCCGAAGTAGAGGAGCCCTGGAACCATACCATTTAATCAGGAACTCTGGGTAGTTTAGAACAAAAATAGAGCCTAATCTTTCTGTGATATGTAAGTACAGCATCCATTATAAAAGCTAAAATCCAGATTTAAACCAGTTTAGTAGAAAATGAGATAAAGATGGTCTGAATTTGATCTAATTGAGACAAAAGCAAATCCTCTCGAGAGGGAGATAATGTCATCTAGATGCTCAAACCTTCACAGCACTTTATTTATTCCCAAAGCCCAGCATTCCATGGAGAGTTATCCAATTTACCAGAAGACAAGACCAATTGACCAGAAAACCAGATAAAGACCAAGTCACACAAACAACTTACAAGTGATATACACAAGGAGTTATCCGACACAATTTTAAAATAACAGCACCAATATACTTTAAAAATTAATTCCAAGTGGAGAATTTCAGCAGAGAATTAGAGCTATAAGAAAAAATTCAGAAAGAAAAATTTTAACTGAAAAAAATGTAACAACTAAATTTAGAACTGGATGGATAGGTTTGACCACAGAGCAGACACAAGAGGAAGAACTAGACACCTTTAAAATACATCAGGCAGAACAGAGATCCCTGGGGCATGGATACTGGTCAGCGGGACAGACCGGCTGTAAGCGGGTGGTTAGCCACAAGCAAAGCTCCGCCTCCTGCCTGGGCGGCACTCCTATTTCCCTCCAATGCTGCAGCCGACCTGACAGGGGGTGGAGCTTCGCTCCCCACTCCCCGCCTCCTGCCACTCCCCTTCTACCACCGCGTCCCAGCAGCCCTCCGCTACATAACAAGTACCTCCCTACACCCCACGTCATCCCCTGACAAGGGTCTCCAGTTAAACCCGTCCCTGGCATCAAAGGGGCCGGGGACCACTGAAGTAGCAAACACACAAGCTGAAGCAAAAGGAGAAAAAATATCAAAGACTTATAGCACAGTGAAAAAGCAAAATATAGTTGTAACTGGAGTCTAAGAGCAGGAAGAAAGAGAAAATAAAGCAAAGGCCACATTCAAAGACATTATTAACCAGGAATTTCCCGAAAGAATGAGACAAACACAAGCCACATATTTAAGAAGTGCTGTTATTCTGGCAAAAAAAAAAAAAAATACAAAGACAACCATACCCACACCATTGATCAGAGAAAAGACAAGAACAAACAAAATTGGGGGGCTGGAGGGATACCTCAGAGGTTAAAGCGCTTGTCTAGCAAGCATGGAGTACCCAAGTTCGATTCCCCAGAGCCACATAAACTGGGCATGGTAGCACATGTCTCTAATCCTAGCACTTGGGAAGCCGAGGCAGGAGGATTGCTGTGAATTCAAGACCAGTCTGGCCTATATCATGAGGTCATAACCAGCCTAGACAACAGAGTGAGACCCTGTAGCCACAATAAAGTAAAACAAAGTAAAATAAAATAAAATAAAATTGGCTAGCAACGTAGCCCAACACCAAGACCTTAAATCCAGTAGTCAGCACCACAAAAAGTAAAAATAAAATAAAAACAAAAACAAAAATAAATGCTGACTTAGCACAATATACTTGGTGAAAAACATCCTTTAAAAATAAATGGAAGCCAGGCCTGGTAGTGCAGGCCTGTAATCCCAGCTCTGTGGGAGGTCGAAGAATGAGAAGCACAGATTCAAGCCCATCTGGGCAATTTAGTGACTTAGCAAAACTGTCTCAAAAGTTTTAAATTTCATAAAAGGCTGGAGTTGGAGCACAGTGAAAAGACCCTGGATGAAGCCCTAGTGTTGCAATGGACACTTACGAACATACAGGAAAACTCAGATTTCCAGCCAAACGAAACTTAAAAGATTTATAAATAGTATAATTATACCAAAAAAGAAGAAAAGAAAACCAGAGAGGGCCTATTGGCTGAAGAAAAATAATAACAGAAAAAGGTCTATTCAGGAAGAAAGAAAAGAAGAACAAGATGTGTGTAAAAATGATAAAAATGAACATATTGTTTATGTATAAACTACAAAGACTCTATTCCCCTCTAAAAGCTCCTCAAACTAAGAAGTAGGTTGAGCAAATCCTAGGATACAAGGTTAATATAAAAAATAAATTGTATTTATATAGATTAGCAAAAATGTTGAAGAAATAGCATTTATAATAAAACCAAAAAAGCCTGAATTATAAGTCTAAAAAATGTATATAAGATCTGTATGCTGAAACTACAAAGTCCTGATGAAAGAAATCAAATAAGACATAAATAGATAGAAATATATGTCGCATTTGTGAACTGGAAACACCAAATGGTTAAGAAGGCTATTTCTTTCAAATTAATCTATAGATTCAATATTATACCAGAACAAAATCTAAGTACACTCTCTAAAAATCAATTTCTAGGGACAAACTGATTCTAAAATCCATACAACAATGGTGCAAGATGTAGAATAACCAAAATAATTTTGAAAAGTGAGAACAATGCTGAAGGACTCACCCGATTTCAAGACTTACTGTAAATTCATAGTAATTGAGCCAGTGCCGTATTGGCAGAAAGGTCCCTTGGAGAACGGAACAGGACAAAGGCTCCGGAAACAGACTGCCAAAGATAGTCAACTTATGTCTTTTTTTTACAAAGGTGCAAAGGCAACTTAATGGGGAAAAGATGGTCATCTCAACAAAATGGTTCTAAAAGAATACATATCCATATTCAAGGTGAAGAAAATCTCAAACCATATCTAACATTATATAAAAATTTGCAATCTAGGGGCTGGAGAAATGGGTCAGCAGATAAAGCGCTTGCCTAGCAAGTGCTAAGGACCCGAGTTCTATTCCCCAGCATCCCAAACCAGGCATGGTGGCACACACCTGCAATCCCAGCATTCATGAGGCTGAGACAAGAGGACTGCTGTGCATCCAAGGCCAATCTGGGCTCCATAGTGAGTTCAGAACCAGCCTGGGCTGCAGAGCAAAACCCTATCTCAAAAAAGAAAAAAAAATCAACAATTCACACACCCAATATTTACAGAAGATAATTAAAAGCATAAGGTCACACACACACACAAAAAAACTTGTACAGGAATGTTTATGACAATATTATTAATAGCCAAAAAGTGAAAACATGCACTGATATAGACCTGTAATTTCAACACTCTGGGAGGCTGAGGCAGGAGAATCCCAACTTGAAGCCCAGCCTGAGCAATTTAGTGACTTAGCAACACCCTGTCTCAAAATAAAAAGGGGCTGGAAATACAGCTCAGCTCAGTGTGAAGATCCTGAGTTGATCTCCAGTGCCAGAGGGTGGAAAATACAGCTGAAACAGCCCAAATGAGGAATAGATAAATAAAATATGCATATCTACGAAATGGAACACTAGGACACTCCAGCCATAGGAAGGAAGTACCGATTGCATAAGAAATGAACCTTGAAAACAGTATATTAAAATACAAGAATCTACAGAGACAAAAAGTAGATTAGCTGTGGCTTGGAGCAGGAGCAGGGGGAGCAGGGAGCCGCCACACGTGGGCCCGGGGCTTCTTTTTCAGGTGAAATGCTCTGGAATTAGTGGTGATACTTGCAAAACCTTGTGAATATACTGAAAAAAAAAAACATTGAATTCTACAGTTTAAAGGGGGTGAAATTTATGCTATGCGAATTATATCTCAATAAAACAAAAATAGAAATCAACTCAAAATCGATCATAAACCTAAAAGTACATTGAAAACCCTATAAAATTTTGCAAAGAAATTCAAGGGAAAGTTTTCACGACCCTAGGTTAAGCAAAGCGTTTCTAGATGCTAAAATCATGACCCATAAAAGTATTCTCCATAAAAAAGACAGAACTTCATTAAAATTAAAAACTTTTGCTTTGCACAAAACAGCCCGAGGAGAATGCACAAGCCAGCCACAGGCCGAGGGTAATACCTGCAAATCATATTTCTGACAAACATTTATACAAAAAGGACAAAAAAAAAAACCCGCTCAACAATAAGAAAATAGGCAAGCTCAGTTTTAAAACTTCTGAGCACACACTTCACCAGAGGATGTATGGACGGCTATGTGTGTGAGAAGAGGCGCAACGCAACTGTCAGGACAGACCTAGGAGTTGACCGTCCCCCGCCCTCCCGAGATTCGGCAGCGCTCCTGTTCTGCTACAATCAAAGGTGCACAACCTGTGTGGATCTTCCGCGTGTCCTGCAAGGTGAAACAAGGCAGAACCCCAATGTGACCCAGGAAAACAGACCCGCGCTTTGCAAGGGCTCCAAGCTGGCGCGGGGCGGGAGAGCTGGCGACGAAGGCAGGTGCCACCAGGGGATCCTCAGAATAAGAGACTTTTCCACATCAAGGCTGTAGTTGTGGATTTACAACTTCAGCAAAACCCATAAAGCAGTGCGCAGCGACAAAGGAAAGTCGCTGTGTGTATATTTTCAAAAAAAATCACACGGAGTACGGGAAAAACCTCAGGTGTCATGCCGATGATAACAGCTTAAAATTCTGTACGGTTTCTACAGAAAAATTATGACGTCGATATACTAGGAAATCAAATTCAACAGCACATCAAAAAGATCCTGCACCAGCCAGGCCCAGGAGTAACGGCCTGTGATCCCACGCACTCTTAGAGACTGATGCAGGAGGGTTACAAGTACGAGCCCAGCCTGGGGGACTTAGTGTCTTAGCAAGTTCCTGTCTCAAGATCAAAAATAAAAATGGGCTATGGGTGGAGCTTAGTGTGAAGGCCCTGAGCTTATCCCCACCACACACACACACACACACACACACACGCACGCACGCACGCACGCACACAGAAATCATGCACCGTGATTCAGTGGGATTTATCCTTGGGATGAAAGTATGTACTTAAACATACACACATTATAAATTTGATATAGTACATGAACAGAATAAACATAAAAACCATATGTTCATCTCGCTAGGTGCAGGAATAGTATCTGACAAACTTCAAAGCATCCTTTTATGATAATAAAACACTTTTAAGTTAGGTATAGAAGGAATTTACTTCAAGGTAGAAGTGACTGGACTTCATGACAGTGTATTAGTGTTATGACAAGCCCACAGCTAACGCAGCCCTGCTGAGAAGTTGAAAGTACCCCTCTTTAAGTTAGGGATAAGACCAGGGGCCTACTCTTACCCCTTTTATCCAACATAGTAATGAAAGCCCTACCCAGGGCATCTAGTTAAGAAGAACTAAAAGGTACCTATACTAGTGCAATTGATGCTTTTTGTGCATGATATTGCCTTATGTATAGGAAGTCCTAAATACCTCGCCAAAAAAAAAAAACTATTAGAACTAATACATTCATTAAAGTGGTAGGATACACAACCAACATACAAAAATCAGTACTACTCCTACACGCTGGCAAACTTAGCTGCATACGGTGATGCCCATCTGTAATCCCTGTGCTCCGGGAAGCTGAGGCAGAGGAATGACAAGTTTAAGGACATCCTGGGCAGCTTAGCCAGACCTTGTCCCAAAAGAAAGCGCAAGAGCTGAGGACCTGGCTCAGAGAGAAGGCCCTGGTGCCAGCCCCCAGTACACAAAACAAACAAAAAACAATAATAAAAAAGAAGTTATGTGAAAAAGAAATTGAGTAGACAATCTCGTAACACACGGGGGACTACTACTTTGCCACAAAGAAAGAAATTTGAGTTGTTTACAGGCGGACGAATGCACCTGGAGACCGTTAGGGTGAATGGAATAAATCAGACACACCATGCTAAAAATCACACTGTTTATCTAATACGAGAAGTCCAAATATACAGAGTGATGGCCCGAAGCTGCAAGATGAATCCGGTGGAGAGAAAGGGGTGGGGAGGCGAGAGGGCGGAAAGGGGAAACAAAAGTAAAACTAACCAAGATGCCACGTGTGCCTGCGTCTAGGTGCCAACTGCTCAGGCTGATGCCCATCAGTATGTATTGCGAGCACACGCTAATAAAAATGATCATTTTGGGGAAAAAGTCACTAGTATTTGGCAAGAACTTTCTTGTCTCACATGGTAGAAGGAATCACACGGGGGAAATGGGAAAGCGAGAGCTGAGGGCACATGTTATCCATTTTAAGGGGCATCATCCTTACACAACTCTTAGAGGCTCCCCCAGCTCTACTGGTAAATTTAATAAGAATTTTAATTTGGTTAAGAGTCTAAATTTTGTAAGAGTTTTGGCGGATATAAATATTCAAACCCTACCAAATAGATTCCAGGGTCCTAAGGAACCCCAGGGGGACTGGACTTCATGGTCACGTATTATGGTCTTTTTCTTGTGATACTGGGAATTGAGCCAAGGGCCTTCATACTGAGTCATACCCCCAGCCCATTTTTCACTTTTGTTTTGAAACCGGGTATCACTGTCATTAAGTTGCCCAGGTTGGGCTTGAACTTGTGATCCTCCTGCCTCAGCCTCCTAGAGTGTTGAAATTGTAGGTCTGTGCCATATTTTGAAATTCAATGAAAAGTAGGTCTCAAGAATCTTTACCACAGACACAAGAATGACAGATATATTAATAAGATTGTAGTAATAATTTCACAACCCATGTGTATATCAAAACTCTGTTGCGCACCTTAAATTATACAACTGATATTTGTCAGTCACACATCAATAAAACTGGAAAAGAAAAGCCAATGCCATAGTGGCCAGAGGGGAGTGAAGTAATATTTCTAAGTGTTGCTCCCCAAGCGCCCTGCCCCATCAACTCACCTTCCATACACAAGGCTTCTAGAAGACATTCCAGGTCCAAGCCACAACATTATTCCATTCAGATTTGTATTTCTTCACAATTCAGTCTTGGGTAGGTTGTATGTTTCAAGAAGTTTATCTGTTTCTTTTAGATTATCCAAATTGCTGATGTACTATTGTTTGTAGTCATTTCTTACGTTTGTTCGGTTGTGATACCGGATGGAGGCTGTACACAGAACCTCCTGACGCTAGGTACACCCTCTACCACTTTCACTGTGCTCTGATTTTTATGCTTCTAATGTCCCAATTTGCTTCTTTTTTATATCCTGTACAAATTATCAATTTATTAAAGTATTAGCAATTTTAATATTTTAGACTTTCAACCTTTATGCTAGTTATAAGTGATTTACATGCCCTCATTACAGCATTAGAGTATTCTGAATTTGAATATATACTTATATTTCCCATTGAGTTTTATACTTTCAGAGTTTCTATGCCATGAACATGAATCCTTCCATTTTAGCCTGAAAAATTCTTTGTAGCGCTTTTTTGTAAGGTAGTTCTAATGATAATGAATTGTCAGGGTTTGGGTTGGCTGGTTGGTTTTTGAGGGGTGCTTTTTGGGGGGGTCTGAAATTGCCTTTGTCTAGTCTTCACCTTTAAAAAAAAAAAAAAAAGAAATGTGGTCTCACTATGTTGCCTTGGCTGGCCCCAAATTCTTGGTCTCCTGAATTTTTGCATCAACCCCTTGAGCAGCTGGGACTCCAGGCACGGTTGCCCACCATGCCTGGCTCTTTGTCTTTCCTTCATTCTTGAAGGAATTCTTTGCCACTTGAAGTATTCTTGGTGGGTACTTTCTTTCCTCTTTCAGTAATTTGAGTGTATCTTCTGGTCTAAAACATTCCTTTTGATAAGTCTATTAATAGCATTTGGGAAGCTCACCTGCACGTAATAAGCCTCTTTTCTCTTGGCTGCTTTCAAAATTCTCTCGTCTTTGATTTTCATGTGAAATAGTGAAGTCTTCTTTGAGTGGAACCTGATCACACACCTTTCGAATGCTTGTACCTGGATGTTACTGTCTCTCCTTTTATTTGAGAACTTTTCAATCATATCTCTTTAAGCACCTGGAAGCTTCAAGTTTTCTTCACCTTTTTAAGGTTTCTGCATCTTTCTCTCTCTTCTCTTGCTGAGATGCTAATAATGTAACTTAGCTCTCCTGATGGTGTCTCAGAAATCCTGCGAGCTCTCTCTCTCTCTTCTCTCAACACCCCTCAACTCTGA
Source organism: Ctenodactylus gundi (assembly GCA_004027205.1). NCBI lineage: Eukaryota > Metazoa > Chordata > Mammalia > Rodentia > Ctenodactylidae > Ctenodactylus > Ctenodactylus gundi. Next base: position 167,519 of record PVKB01000828.1, read on the forward strand.
CTGGATATTTCAAATGACTCGTATGAGTTCATAGATTCTTTATTCTACTTAAGTTAATTGTATGCTCTTAATTGTGTCTCTTAATTGTGTTATTCACCCCCAGAAATTTTGTTTGGTACACTGTTATGATTATACCGAACTTTTCACTTTTTTCTTACATTGTTCTGATTTGCTTCCTTATCTATTACATGTGTTCTCTTATAGCTCACTGAGCTTCCTTAGAACAGCTATTTTAAATTCTTGAGATACCCACTCGGGTCCCATTTCAGCTTCCCAGCCAAGAGCTTTTCTTTTTTCTTCTCTCTCTTTTTTCCAATAGGGATCTGCTTGGGTCCCCTCCTGGCTTCTTAGCCAAGAGCCTTTTATTCCTCTGTTGTTTTATTCAATATATTCTTGCTTACTTTAAAATTTTTTGTATCAGACCATTTGCAGTTCCCTGTATGTTTGGGGCTGGTTATTGGGATATTGTCATGCTCCTTGGATAGAATCTTGCTTCTTCGTGTTTTCAAGTTCCCTGCGTCTCTCGCATTGCCGTCTTCCAATCTGCAGTCATCACCTCCTCCATTCCTTACTGTCTTTTGGGCGAGAAACACATTTACCAAGCGGCCCAGTTAGGAATTCTGAGCTCGCTTTCCATGGCATGCTCACATCACTCGCTGTTCCCTCTTGGGGACATGGGGGGATGATCAAGGCTGCATACCTTCTCTCTACCCGACAAAGCCAGGCCAAGCACGCTGAGTACCTCCTCTTTCTTTAAACTAGGGCAGCGCCCTGAAAACCTCATTTGTATCCTGTCTCCCAACAGTGCAGCTTAAGCCAGGTATCTGCAAGAGTTACTTTCACTTGGCGTCTGCCAGGACATGCTCAAGAAGCCAACATGGGGGGTGGGGGGTGGGGTGGAGTATTTTGCAGAAACTCGTTGAGGGCCACAGGCAAGGAATCTCAAGTGGGTCACAGTTAGGCTTCCGGATAAAGTCTTAAGAGTGTCTAATAGAGCATGCAGCCTTTCTTTGCTGCTCCTAGCCTCTCCCAACCATATGGCTGTACTGATCACCTCAGGGTTAGACAAGAAGTGGGCCTCTTGGGCAACACTGTGCATGGGCAGAAGAGCCACCACTGTGTTCTCTCTTCCCACCCTGGAGAAATCACAGGCCTGGGGTATCTCTCTTGGCACTGAACTGTGGCACCTTGGGAGAGGGAGGACATGAATAAAATAAAAGCGTGTCTTCTTATCCTCTTGAGTCTTTTGTTTGATTTCTTTGCTCGATGGAGTCCTAAAACTTACCCACTGGACTCTCAGGCTTCTACAAAACTGGGGAGACATCAAAACAATGCATCAGTCATCTTGCCAACATTATTCTACCCTCATGGTTTCCGGTGAAAAAGCTATCATTCTGCAAATTACCTCCTCCTATAGGTCACTATTTTTATCTGTGTTCGATATTTTTATGTTGACTTTAGCTTTCAATAGTTTATGAGATGATCAATTAGCATGAATGTCTTTGTGTTTATTCCATTTGATTTTTATCCTGCTTCTTAATTATGGATTTATCTCTCTTTTTAAAAATTACATATGCATATAATATTCATAATAGTTTATAACACTAACTTACCATAAAATACTTTCATAGATTTTATTTTGCTTTTTATTAATTTGTATATACATGAATTCCAAATTCCGTAACACATTAGAGACGTGGAGTTTGGGAACTCAGTGAGCGTCTATGTTCATCCCTTGTTCAGAGCTTCATCCCTTTCCTAGCTGACCATTGCCCCTCTTTCTACCCAGTCACTCATACTGAGGCCTTTTTATGCTGTTATTTTTGTGGATTTCATAAGAGGGACATCGGTCTATAGTCAGCTCTTTTGCGTTTGGTCCATTTCACTAACCATTACTGACTCAAGATGGCCCCATTTTCCTTCAAAAGCTTCATATCTGTCTTCCTTTGTGGCTGCATAGTATTCCATTGTGTATAGGTGCCACATCTTCCTTAACCATTCTCCGTGGATGGGAAGGTGGATTGTTTCTAGGATTTAGCTATTAGGAATTGTGCTTCTATAAACACGGATGTGCATGTGATTTTCTGGTAGGTTAATTTTATTTCATTTGGGAACAGTCTCAGTAGAGCAGTAGCTGGATCAAATGGAATTTCTATTTTCAGCTTTCTCATGAATCTCCCGACTGCTTTCCATAATGGTTGTACTATGTCTCTCTTTAAATTTCAATGAAAAAACTTATCCCAAAATCCAGAAATTTTTCAAGGCTGATTTTTTTAAGTTTCTTTTTTAATTTTTATTTTTTCTTCTGGCAGGACTAGGGATTGAGCTTTCATACTGAGACACATTCACAGCCCATTTTTTTGGTTTTTGATTTTGAGACAGGGTCTAAGTCACTAAGTCACCCAAGCCAGGTGACCCTCTGCCTGAGCATCCCAGAGTGCTGGATTACAGACCTGTGCCACCAAGCCTGTCTCAAATTGAATTCTTAAAAAGACAAACAATGATTTTCAACACCAATTGGCAGAGAGGCTAAAATTACCCTACAGATATAAAAGTAGCCATGAATAAAATGCTTCAGTAGACAATTACAAACATTCTTGAAGCAAATAGGAGAAAAAAAACAGAAGTCCTCAACCAAGAAATAGAATTTATATAAGGAAAAAACAAATGGAAATAATAGAAGTAAAAAATACAATAAATGAAATAAAAAGCAGAACTGATAGGACCAACAAGAGAATGGAAGGCTGAATTAAAATATCAGGAAATTGGAATCTAGAACTGTAATTATCCAATGTGAACAATAGATATGAAACAATATGAGGAATGAACAGAGCTTCATGGATTTCATGCAAAAACATAACTACTGTAGGATCCCATTTCTTTGATATACTTAATGCAGTCACAAATTCAAATACAGAAAAAGTAAAATCGTGGCTCCCAGGGGCTGAAGAGGAGAATGAGGGGTCACTGATTCATAGGTATGGAGTTTGAGTCTTTCAAAATGAAAAAAGCTCTGAAGTGAATAGTGGTGATCTTTATATAACGCTCTGAACATATGCAACACTACTGAATTGTATACTCAGGGGGTTAAGACACACATGGTGATACATACCTGTGACCCTAGGAAAACAAATGGTCGGGTGGGAGAGGCCTAACAGGCTAAGTATTTTTCCAAAATACATGTTTTTTTGTCAAACAGGGAGTGTGTATGTGTATACTTTTTGTATAACACATATAAAACTTTTAAACAAATGGTATTTTATACAACGAAGACTTCCTTATTTCATACAACTGGACTTTGGTTGGTTCATCAAAGAAGGTTATTAACTCATGTTACAAAATAGATAATAGACTTCTTTTATCTTATTTGAACAAAGATTCTATGGAAAAATATACAAGAAACTGATGTCATTCACTTCCTTTATGGAATGGAATGAGGAAGACTCACACTCTAAATGATAGGATTGATGATAATACTGCGATAGTGATATCATTTTAATAATGTCCCTCCTAATACTTTAAAATATTTAGAGTGAGTATTCTTGGATGCATTCCCAACTGATTTTGCTACTTGTCTTTTTGTTTTGTGTTGTTTTTAGTATGTGGGTTGAAACTAGGGCTTCTGCACTAAGCTACATCATCACCAGACCATTTTTAAATTTTGTATCTGGAGACAGGGTCTCACTATGCCACTAAGTTATTCAGGGTGGGATTAGACATGTGATCCTCCTGTCTCAGCTTCCAGACTGCTGGGATTCCAGGCATGCACCACCATGCCTGGCCCAGATAATTGTTTTTATTGGGTCTTTGCAAAACATTCAATTTCATTACTATAGAAAATATTTCTTGTTATAGTCATATTTTATTGGGTTGCTATATCTAAACAAAGTATGAAATTAAAATTTCAATGGACAAAACTAGACTGGGGCATATATGCAACTGGTTTGTAATAAGTATGCAGCACAACATGTGACAGCAGCACACCAGTTACAAATGCTTGTTGTACTGAAGGCATCACTCCACATGTTTTATAAAGAAAATATAGAAATATTTAAATCAAGGTCAATTAACAAAGCCTCTACTTAAAAGTCATTTTATACTAATAACCAAGCTTATTAAGTGTGATTCTCAATTTATTTTAATGAATAATTATGCATGTTAGGACTAAGAAGATTAATTTGAAAAGTTACAAAATGCTTAGGGCTTTAGATACAGTCCATTATTGTTAGTAGTTTGAACATATTCTCAGACTCTTATTTATGGTCTTCTTTGAATCATTTGATAAACAATAACTTTCTTCTGAGACAAAAAGTAACAATTCAACCAGGCTATAAAGATTTAGCACAAAAACATACACTGAAGAAAGAACAGACTCTTCAATAAATGATTCTGGGAGAACTGGCTATCTACATGTAGATGAATAAATCTAGACTCTCACCTTTCACTATGTAAAGTCAAATCAAGATGGATAAAAGACCTTGATATTAAAACAGAAACACTGACCCTCCTGAAGGACAAAATAAGTAAAACTCTTGACGACATAGGCATAGGCAAAGACTTTCTCAATAGAACATCTAATGTGGAAGAAATAACACTAAGATCTAACAACTGGCATTATATCAAATATAAAAAGCTTCTTCACAGCAAAGGAAACAATCAACAGAGTGTAGAAAGAGCTGACAAAATAGAAAAAAAAACTTACCACTTACTCCTCAGGCAGGGGGCTAATAACTAAAATATACAAAGAACTTAAGAAAAATATACTCTGCAAATGGGCTAATAACTAGAATATATAAAGAACTGAAGAAAAATAAACTCCTCAAAATGAAAGACCCAATAAAAAATGGACAATAGAAATGAATTGAGTTCTCAGAAGACGCAGTACCAATATTCAATAAGTACATATAAAAAAAAAGTTCAACATCTTTAGTCAGTAGAGAAATGCAAACGAGAACAACACTGAGATACCATCTTACCCCAGTGAGAATGGCTTATATCAAGAACTCAAAAGCAATATATGTTGGTGAGGATGTGGGAGTCAAAGGAACCTATTACACTACTGGTAGAACTGTAAACTGAAAGCAGTATGGTGATTCCTCAAAAAACTGAAAACCGATATTCTATTTGACCTCTTCTGGGTATATTTCCAAAAGAGTTAAAAGCATCACATAACAGGGATACGTGCACAACCATATTTATAGCAGCATAACTAATAATAGCTAAATCATGGAAGATACCAAAACATCCATCAATCAATCGATTAAAAACAATGTCATCCACATACCTAATGGAATACTACTCTGCCATAAAGATAAATACATTTGAGTCATTGTAGAAAAATGGATACAAGTTGAGGTGATTGTGCTTACTGAAGTGAATCGGACTCAGAACTCAGGGTATAAATAAATAATAGAGTCAAATGGGTGAGATGTTGGGAAGAAGCGGGAACAAAGGAGGGCGGAGAAGGGTGAGAACAGAGAATGGGAAGGGAATGGGAAGTTGATGAGATAGGTATGTGCAGAGTTCTCAAGTTTAATGCAGTCATTGTGTATTACAAATACATACTAATTTAAAATGCAGAATTTTTTAAAAAGAATCCAAAAAACAATATGTAGGCATTCTCATTATCTGTGGGAAGAGGATTCCTAGCCTTCATTAGACTGTAAGGTCTGTGAGGAGGGGAAGCAGCAAGTGTGCCTGGGTAACTGCTACATTTCCAGTGTTTTATCACACCGCCTAACACAATGTGAGTTATCAAATTCTGCTTGAGTGCGTGTGGGGATGAATTGATGAGTGCCTGCAGAAAAGAATGCAGAAACCTCTACCCAACACTAGAGATCTACTCAGTCCAGAAAGTCAGGATAAGTCAAGGAACAGTCGGGTGGAACACAGTGGTGCACACCAATAATCCCAGCTGCTCAGGAGGCTCAGGTAGAAGGATCACACATTACAGACCAGCCAGGGCAACTTAGCAAGCCTTTGTTATTTAAAAAAAAAAAAAAGGTAGGGCTGGAGAAGAAGCATCGCACTCCTCAGGTTCAATCCCCAGTACCATTCATATGTCTGTATGCACACACACACACACACACACACACACACACACACACACACACACACAGAATCATCAGACAAGAGTGAGACCAAAAAAAGTTTAGTTGGGTCATGCCCGCTTGATTAGTCTTATCTTGACTTTAGACTGTGTAATGTGGGCCAAACAACCCTGCTGTACACTATCCTAATCTCTAACATAGCCTTGCCTAACCCTCAAACACACACAATTACTATTTTCCAGCTGAGTCTGGGCTCGGTTACACCTGGTTGAACCCACAATGCAAAAACTTGTGGCACACACTTGGTTCTGGATTCCCACAGTTGCTTCTTTCACCAGAATATTTCCCCTAACTTTCCCACCTCTTCTAAGGCAAAGCCATCTATGAGATGGCTTGAAGAAGGGGCTTTGCTCAAACCTTGTTAGATCCATCACAGTCTTTCTTTTGGATACTTGAAGTGGAAATCTGGAGGACCGGAATTTTCAGTAAATAACATAAACAGAAGCTCAAAAACATACCAAGGGACTTCTCACTTTTGGTATGAGGAAGTTGAATGTACACAAAATGTCTCTTCCAGAATCAATCTCTAAATTGTCAATCACTCCAGAATTCTACCAAAGGCATATACCTAACCTGAGGAATGTTTATTAATAAAAACTGTGGTACTTTGGAAAAAAGGAGCATGAGTCTGTGGCTGCTCACCCCTCATATTGCTTCCCCTAGCTCTTTTAGTGTCATGGCAACCAGCAGTTTTACCACCAGTGACACAAGGGGTATGCCTGATTTGGAACATGGTCAGCTGAAGTGATCTCAGCAGCAAATAAACAGAAAGGAGCAATGGTTCCATTAATCTGAGGCTACATCCCTGTGTCAAGTAAGCAAAGAACTGATGGTCTAAAAGGGGAATTATTGGGAAAAAGTAAGACAGCAACAGGATTTTCCTCATATCATCTGAATTGGCCAGAGGTTGTGTGCTCATGTAGCAGATTCCAAAGAGAACTAACAAAATCTACACCTCCCCGGCCAATAAAACCTGTGCGTGTGTACAGAGACGTGAAGCCAGACTAAGGCTATCTAGATATGTACAACTGGTGACCTAGAACAGCACACAGCAAAAGGTGCAGAATATTATTTGGAAAACATGAGTAGAATCTTCCTAGATTTGATGAAAAACATTAATGTATACATCAAGGACAGTAAATATGGTCCTAAGTAGGATGGTTTCATGCCTAAATCCATAACATGTAAGTGTTAAAAGCCTACACCAAAGAAAAACTCTTGGAAGCAGAAACAGAAAAAACAATTCATCATGTAATAGAGAACAATAGAATTATCAGCTGACTCCTCACCAAAATAATGGAGGTCAGAGGCAATGGAATGTTTAAAGTACTCAGAAAGGAGATAGTTCCTAGTACATCTGCTTACAAGAAACGCAAAATGAAGTCCTTCCTGTTAAAAGGAAGTGACCCAGAGATCATTTGAACCTACAAAAAGAAATAAAGCGCCAGAAATAACCAATATGTGAGCAAATATAAAAGACTCTTTGTGTATATATTTTCTCATTTCTTAACTTATTTTTAAAATACAAGCTTGCAATTAGAAATAATTATCATACAATCTTGTTGGGTTTACAACATATATAAATATGTTTATGTGGGGCTGGAGGAATGGCTCAGCACTTAAAGTGCCTGCCTAGCAAGCTCAAGGCCCTGAGTTTGACTCCCCAGCACCACATAATCCTGGGCATGGTGGTGCACACCTGTAATCCCAGCACTCAGGAGGCTGAGGCAGGAGGATTGCTGTGATTTTGAGGCCAACATCAGCTCCATACGGAGTTCAGGACCAGCCTACACTGCAGAGTGAGACTCTGTCTTGAAAACATATATAAGCATATATACTCATATGTTTATGTGTTTTACTTGTACATATGTGCATATATATTTTATATATAAAACAGTACAAAGGACAGGGAGGCAAAGAGACATAGTTAAGAAAATTTTCCATATTTTACCAGAATTCAGGTACTAATATCCTGAAAGAGATTATAATAAATTAAAAGCAAGTATAATCCCTAGAGCAACCACTGAGAAAAGTTGCTTGAAATAATACATCTTAAAAAATAAGAGAGGAATCAATTTTATTTATTTTTAATTAAAATATCAGCATTTAACACAAAACAAGGCTGCAAAAAAAAAAAAAGAAGAAAACAAAAATACATGAAAAAAATTGGAAATTGCCAAGGGGAAATCCAGACATACCAGTAATCACATCAGAAGGGACCAGACTAAAAATCCCATTCAAAAGGCAGAGAATAAATTAAAAGTGAACAGACAAAAAAGATATCCTCAGTAAAAAAATAACTAAAAATACTTGGCTTATTATATCAGACAAAATAGACTTCAAGATAAAAAATATTAGTAGCAACAAAGAAGAATATTTTATAATCATAAGATGGTTAATGTATTAGGGAGAAAAACAATTATAAATATATCTACATACATAAAGCAAGACCTAATGAAACCAAAAGGAAAAACAGTAATTCAATAATAATTCCAACATCTCAGTAAATGCAGAAAACACATCTGGCAAAATTCAGTGTAATTCATGACTTTAAAAAAAATGTTTTACTGGGTCAACTAGATATCCATATGCAATAAATAAGTAAGTAAACTTGGACTCTTACCTTATGCCATATGCAAAAATTAACTCCAAATGGATCACTTGTTTATAATAGCCCCAAATTGAAACAATCCAAATATCTACAATTGAAAAGTAAGCATAATATTGAAAATTCATACAGTCTGCCACAAATCATATCTCAATAAAGGTATTTTTTGATAGACCTTAGACTAAGTATAAATCCAGTTGCTCGGGGCTGGGGTTGGAGCTGGTGTTAAGGGTTGACTGACAATGAGCTCAAGCTGATTTTTTGGGATGATAGAAATGCTCTAAAACGGGCCTAAAACATGGTCTATGGTCATGATTTCACTTCATAAATATACTAAAAATTAATGGAGTGTTTATTTACAATGGGTGGTTTTATGGCATGTAGGTTTTACTGCAATAAAGCTTTGTTAAAACAAGACTGGAAACAGAAGTTCATAGGCTAGAATAAAGAGTGGGAAGAAAACTGGTGTGGGAATTAACTTTTTTAATGAAACAAAAGCTTGGGTGGCAGCAGGGACTGAATTTTCTGTTTCTTGACCTGCAGGTTATGGTTTATGAATATATGAAGATTCATGGAGTTGTACCTGGTTAGTTGGTTGCTTGGTTGCTTTGGTGGTACTGGGAAATGAACCCATGACCTTTACCCTGAGCTATAGTCTCAATTTCTTTTGAGTCAGAGTCTTGATAAAGTTGCCAAAGTTGAGCTCCAACTCGCACAATCTCCCTGTCCTAGATTCCCAAAGAGCTAGGATTAGAGGCATGTACCACTGTGTCCAGCTTACACGCTCAGGATACATGCATTTTTCTGTGTATATTTCATATCACAACAAAAATTTTTTAATGGGGGCTGGTGGAATGGCACAGTGGTTACAGCACTTACCTATCAAGTGCACAGCTTGAGTTCAATTCCCCAGCACCACAAAAGCTGCGTGCAATGGCACACACCTGTCATCCCAGCACTCGGGAGGCTGAGGCAGGAGGATTGCCATGAGTCCAAGGCCAGCTTGGGCTCCACAGTGAGTTCAAGACCAACCTGGGCTACAGGGCAAAACCCTGTCTCAAAAAAAAATTTTTTAATGGCATTTAGAGCCAGGTGTAATGTCACATAAGCTTCCAAACATGCTGGATAACCCAGTGATTTTTAGTAAGTTATAAAATGCAATCACGGCCAAGTTATTAATCCCAGCTACTCAGAACACTGAGGCAAGTGTACTGGAGAATTGAGTGTTTTAGGCCAGCCTGGACAATTTAGCAAGATCTCATCCAAAAAAAAAGAAAGAAAAAAAAACTTGTGGTTATGTTTTTTTGGGGGGTGAGGGGGCTTTCTTTTGAGGAAAAGAAAAAAAGGCATTATGGAGAGGGAGAGGCCATGGATGAGGCAGAAATAGAAAAGTCACAAAGACCAAAGGCTCAGTGGTACAGGTGCTGTTGGATTCCCACGGGATTCCTGTCTTCCTTACTGCCGTCATTATACAATGACCCCCATTCCTAGAGCTAGCCTGACTACCCCTCTGTGTCTTATGATGAAAGAGCTTCACTCATAGGCCAGATACATATTCTACCACAAAAAGTCACCTCCAGGGTGTAGGGAATTTAGTATGTTGCTGAATCCCCAGTGCCTAGAATAACACCTGGCTCCTAGTAGGTTTTTAAAACAGATTTATTTCTCTTTTAATTTTTGAGACAGGGTCTCGCTCTGTAGCCCAAGGTGGTTCTGAACTCACTATGGAGCCCAGGCTGGCCTTGGACTGACAGCAATCCTCCTGTCTCAGCCTCCCAAGTTCTGGGATTACAGGTGGGTGCCACAATGCTCAGCTTATGTGGTGCTGGGGAATTGAACTCGGGTACTTAGCACTTGCTAGGCAAGCACTTTAACCACTGAGCCATTTCTCCAGCCCCTCAAAACTTATTTCTTGAAGGAGAAACATGTATGAACAGATGAGTAGTTGCCAATGAAGTGAAGTACAGAAGGAGAGAGACTCGTAAACACTGATATTTCAAAGCAACCTAGCCAACATTTTCACATTTCACAGGGCTGTGGTCAAAAATCACTGCTGGGGGAGGGAACACAGGATAAACGATGCCTTCTGGGGAGTATCAGGAAAGCATCACTAGGAAGAGACATGAGAACTGGATTTTGAAGGATGAGTAGGAGTTTGCCAGAGAGAAGGCAGGGAAATGGGACAGCTAGAAATCAAAGCAGGCAAAAGGCACATCATCCTGAAAGAGCCTAATGTTCTTGGGAATCGTAAGAAGGCTTGTCTGTGAGTCAAAAGCCTAAGTTTCGCAGTTGAAGACCAGTGCAAAATGAGACAAGACCTTGAGCTCACTCCTGCAAGGACCAGAGCCAAGATAGGGTGCTAAGCCAAGATCAAGCGTGCTACGAAGGAGATCGAGTGGGCTGGACCGTCTGAGTTCAGAGGCTACCCACTCGTGGATACCCACACTTCCTCTCCTCCGTGTCTCTTTACTGCCTTTTTTGCATCCGTTTCATGTATTTTCCAATTTCTATTTCTCCTCTTGTGTATGGATTTCTTTCCATTTTTTCCTCAGGACACTACTCCTAGTCAGGCATGGTGGCACATGCCCGTAATCCCAGGACTCTGGAGGCTGAGGCAGGTGGATTGCAACTTGGAGGCCAAGCTGGACTACATATGCGACCCTATTGCAAGAAAAGAAAAAAATCCTTGAACAACAGGGTCCGCCTTACCTGCTCTCAGTAGTTTTCAGACTCCAAATCCTTCAGGACACCATTGGCACCAGGCTTGGGACCCTTATAAAGAAGAACTTGGCATTTGCTTGGGCCCAGTGTGGGTGAGCAGCCAGCCTTGGAGACCTCCAAGGACCCAAGGGCTGTAGCACCACACCATCCCTCTAGGCATCCTAACACGTGGGACAGTAGGGGGTGGGGTGGGGGGTCAGTGGCTCTGCGTCCACAGCCCTTCCAGCCTCAGGCAAGAAACCCCATTACTCATGCCTCTGACCTCCCACTATGAAACGCTTCCTGGCATTGGCTCACCTTCCCATGTCCTAGACAACTGGGTCAGGGAGAAACAGCCCCTCCATCACAGAGTCCAGGACACCTCTCGGGGACAATCCTCTCCTGGGACGAGAGGGTCAAGCCGCTCTATGGACACGACCTTAGAGATGTGCACCAAGGGCTCTGGTCCCATTTGTCACCACAGGGCTATAATTAGGTTTGTTAACATACAGTCGAGCGTAGTCTTGTTGACTGGGAACTTAATCACGTTACTATTGAGTTTCCGTACGCATTGCTTGGGGTGACTGTTTTACTTGTAGAGTTATAGCTGAGTCCAACGGGAGGAAATTAGCTTTGGACACAAGTTTGGGGGGGGGGTTCTTTTTTCCTCCTGACTTTGTCTGCCTCCCCACCCCACTTCCATGTGAAAATATTTAGCAAACAGTGACAATGATGAAAAACAGTAGGAAACAAAATGTTCTACATTAGTATAAAACAAGAAAAATGCAGCAAGGACCCTTAGCGGCACAACACGTGTTATGCTGGCTGGCAGTCCATTAGCTCTGATAGACATTTCACTTACCTAAGTCAAATATAACAGTCTAGTATTCATTAATATGAGAAGGGGCTGTGGAATCAGAGCTACCATCTGGCTGGGCCGACAGAATAATCTACAACTCATGATTAGGTCTAAGGAGTGGGGTTTCACTTTAATCTTTCTCATTGCTGGAAATTTCCATCTGCGCGGTTCGGCACATCATTTTTCTTCAAGACAAATGTGCTGTTTTTCATGTTCCAAAATTAGATCAGAAGAAAACGATTAATCATGTCACGGCCTGGAAAGGAAACAAAGCCCCACATTCTCCGGCTCTCTCGCTCTCTCTCACCCGCGCCCCACCCCCGTGTCCCTCCCCGGGCCCTGGACTCTGCAAGTCCTGCTCTCTGCCCCCTGACCTTTGGGCTCTCTGTGCCACTTGGGGAGAGGCCACCCCGGGGCCCAGAGGAAGGAGGACGACAGGGAAGAGGCATTTGGGGTGCTCCCAGAGACAGTGCTGCTCCTGACCCCACCCCCGTCCCCGCTCCCCAGGGGTCACCCCTCTCCTGGCTGGTCCATTGCACCCACCCCGGCTCAGGCACAGGGTGCTGCCTGTCCGGGCCCAGGATGACCAAAAAGGTCCGACGCCTGCCGCCTGCCCTGTCCTCTCCCGCGGCCGCCACAGCCCTGTCTGTCAGGCGGCTCGCAAGTCATAACAAATCCCTGGCGCGGAGCTGAAGCTGAGCGTTTGCCGTGGCGTCGTGGCATGATGAATGACCCGCAGGCCTTTGAAGTGCTCTGCCAGTTCAGCTGGGTCCGCGGCGCTGACAGAGAAATACACACAACAGCGTAACCAATAATGAGAACATTAAACATTCCTGCGCCGTGACAGGCTGACAGAAAAGCCCGGGCCCGCATCCATCACGGCGCAGATAGGACCCTGACAGCTGGCCCCTCGCCCTCCGGCCTCTCCTGCCCCCGGGTCTCCCCCGGCCCCGGCCCTTCTCCCTTCCCACCTCCCCACCCCCGTGTCCCGGCCTGTCCGAGGTCAAGCGAGGTGTGGGCCACTTCCATTTCGAGAGGCAGCCAGCGTGTGAAACCACGACAAGGAGACACCGCCACGAAGAGTGACGCGCCCTGTGTGAAGGCTTGAAGTTCACGCTGAGCGGCTGGACGCCTTGAAGTTGTTAGTGGAAGAGCGCATCACTCCCTGGAGACAGCCAGGCACGTGGGGAAATGACCCCCTCCGCTTCGGCAGTGGGGGCTGGGGGCTCCCCGTGTCTTCCTCGGTGACCTTGGCAGGGGGCCTCTTCTCTTTGTCCCTGGGCCACTTTCTGTTCAGCTGGATTTATCTGATGAGATCTGGCTTCTGGCCCATCTGAAAGGGAAGAAACAGCAGCGAGACACACAGATCCCTTCCTCTTCCTCAACGAGGAAACGAAACCTGCCCAGATAAGGCACAGGGGCAGGACCTCCAGCCCCTTCCCTGGCGGCGACCCCTCTGACATTCTCTGGGCTTGGTTTCGGCCACACTTCCCTGGGCTGAGCGGCAATGCCCACTCTCCTGCGAGGTGGGACATCTCCGGCCACTTTCACAGAGCAACTGTCCCTACCAGGCTGGCTTCCTACTAGCCAACAGGGCACACAGAAGAGCCCAGGGCTGGCGGGGGCGGGGGGGTCAGAAGCTGAGATTCTAGTTTCAGCCATGAGACGGAGGATGAGTCTAGAACCTTCCTGGACTCCAGCATGAGAACTGGAGTCCCCACCTTACAGACTTCTTTAGATTTTCCAAATGCAAAGGGTTAATTAACCATTCTCTTTTGATCCTTAGAAGGTTTTTTGGCTTGGTTTGGGGGAAGTGGTTTTTTTGGGTGTGTCATTCCCCCCCCCCCCCCCATTCTTTGGCCTTTAAGAAAAGCCTTTCTGCCCACCTGGACGGCCATGTTACTCCCTTTACCTCCCGGAAGCTTGTCTGGCTGTCCTGGCCCACACTGACCCTACCCTCCTCCAGTAGCCTAGGACCCCCAGTCCAGATGACCATCTTCCCCACCCAGCTAGACCTGAAGCTACTTGAGGCCAGGGACGGCACCATGTTTTTCGGTTCTCTGGGTCCCTTGGGACCAGCATCATCTCATACTCTGAGGTACCTGCCCCACTCCTCTCTGACCCAGACATACCCATGATCCTATCAGGCCTACTAAAAAGAAAAATCTCAGAGGTTTGTGCTACATAACCCTAACACACACCCCTACCCATCAGCCCAATAACTTAACTCCATCCCTGCAACCAATCAAATTCTTCCCCACCACCTGTGAATTCAGACTGTATTTGCGGTTGAATGTGTATGTCTATGCTCAGGAAGGAGGAAAGAGCTAACGTTCAAAGGCAAGCAGAAGAATGAGGAGCGGTGGGGAGTGAAAGAGTAGATATAAGACACCAGGTAGAGCCGAGAAAGACAGAACAGCTTCAATTCCTGACTTGTCAGTTTCTGTCCCTAATCCTGGCTCTTCTGTTTCCTAACACTGGAAAAGATACATGCCAATCATTCTATGCCATCTTCTTTCCTAAGATGATTGGCCCAGGGATAGTCATATGACCCATGTCAGTCTCATGTTTGGAAGGCGATTCAATCATGGGTTAATCCACTGATCTCCTGCACTGTCAGGAGGTGGGGCTTGGTGAGAAAGGGTGGACCACTGGGGCTAGACCCGGAAAGGATAACTCTCTCTCCCACTCCACAGATTGTTAAATCTGCTTCCCTTCTGCCATGGGTTGAATGGCTTTTTTCCAACTAGCTCCTCTGCCAGACCCTTCCACCGTTGCCCGCCAGTCATGAACGGGCTTGAAATTTCCTGAAACTGTGAGCTAAAAATAAACGTTTCTTGCCCTAAGTTGTGGGAATTGGGTGTTGTGTCTCAGCCACACAAAAAAAATAAAATAAAATAAAATAAAATAAAATAAAATAAAATAAAATAACTAACAAAGATACAGGACAGAGTTCCTCCTTGGGATTTCATATAATGATTCTGAAAGAGCTGTTCCTTGGATTAGCCAACTTGCCCATCTCTGGGACACAAAACCCAACACCCACAGAGGAGAAGTCTAATTTGGTCCACAGTTTGGGGGCATTCCGCTCCTGATCTGCATGCTCTGAAGCAGGAGCGTCATGACACAAGGGCACGGCTGCTTAGTTCATGGTCTCCTGGATGCAAAGCAGAGGAACAGTGCCAGAGAAGAGGAGGTGGGACCAGCTCCGGTACCCGAGGCCTTGCCTCTCTGACCCAGACACATCAGGAGCACGCCTTCCTAACTGTTAGGCACTTCTAAATCAAACGAAGCTGAGATTGCAGGATTCAGTCACATTCTCCACTCCTTTTGGATTTTGTATTGCAAGACGAAGACCCCAGAGCTTCGGGTGCCAGGGCGGCTGCCCCTGGGGGACACCCACCATTGTAGCACAAAATGAGGACGAAGAGGGCAACAGAGCCCGCCCAAGACAAGTCCTGATGACATCTTCGGGTCCTTGGAGCTAGTCAAGCCTGAAGCCTGCTCCTCGCCAGCAGGTGAGCCAACAACACTCCTGCTTCAAGCAGGCTTAATTTGATTTCTGCCTCTTGCAACACAAGAGAGCCCTCAGTGAAGTGCTCAGGGACATGGCAATATTTGGAGGATTCATCTGAACTCAGTAAATGATTCCTGAGCCTGTGAGGAATGCTATTTCCAGCCTCTACAATGTGTCCCCATTCCCAGGCAAGAAGGGGCCACATACTGGGCAGACGGCAGTCCTCCCAGCTCAGCACTGATGCCACCTGGCCCCTCCTACCTCAGGCCACAGGTCCCATTTGTCAGATATCATTCTCCCCCCTGATTTACAAGACAGGGTCTCACCAGGTAGCCCAAATTCCTGGGCACAAGCAATCTTTCTCCCTCAGCCCCCCAGTGAGCTGGAACTGCAGGCACCCAGCTCAGACATGGTTTTGACCTCAGAAAGTTCATCTGAAGCCACAAAAGAATTTCTGGGTGTTTGTCCTCCTTCCAGCCCTGGACGTGGACAAGCAGGAGAGACCCGGTGCAGTGGCAAAGTGCAAAATGGCTGGGGACTCTCGGTTGCTTGCCAGGCGACGGTGAGCCAACCCTGTGTGATGTCGCTTCTTTAGAAACATTAAAATAGTAATCCAGGCAATGCTAAAGCATCCCATTCAAATAGTACTGTAAAAATTCTGAGGAACTGTAATGCAGACAAGGTGCTGAGTGTTAGGAAGCAGGTCTTAGAGGAAAAGCAGGAATCTGGTGACCATCAGCAGGGACTGGGCTGGCACAGGCTTGTACTCCATGGAAAGGCTGGCCACCCCCAGGGACAGCCTGGCACACAGTCTGCGCTGAAGGCTGTTCCTTTTCTTCCATGTTCGTTTAATCCTCATTCAGGATTAGAACCAGGAGAAGAACCAGAGTCAAAGAGCAGACATTAAAGTGAAGTAACTTTTATTACCGTCTAGGAGGTTTCTGATAAATTCAACCACATACTGTTGAAACAGGCACTTTGAAAGGTAATGATCTCTCCATTCCTGCAGAGATTCAAGCATGGGCTAGATAATTAACTCCCAAGGATGCCACAGAAACAATCTCTATGTAAATGTTGGGCTTTTAGGGTCCTTTTCCAGTTCAGTGACATTGGCAGCCTCAGCTGTTCCTTCTGTGTAGTGGGTATGGGAGACAACCTCTTTCATCTTCCTAACTTCATAGGAATATGGTTGGTAGATTTTCAAAAGCTGGGCTGCAAGATCTCACCTTCTACATTTTTTTCTCACTGTACAACTTGCTTCATCCTGAGAAGACGAGGAGGCCAGTCCCCCTGCCCTGTACGATCACAACGAGCCTGGGACTCCTTCCACCAGCAGAATGTGGCAGGACTGTGTTGCATGACTTCCAAGGCTAGATTAGAAAGGCCTTGACGTTTCAAGTGGCTCTCTGGGGATGCTTGTCCTCAGATTCTAGCTGCCATGTTGTAAAGAAACTAGTCCAAACTGGCCCACGAAGTGCTCCCAAGGAAAGGTCCATGGACATATCTGATCTATAGCCACTGTCCAGGATGACAGCCACCAAAGTGAATGACGGTCCACTCACTGGAGCCTTATTCACAACAGGTAAATCATAAATGCAGCCCAAGTAGCCCTCAGCAGCTGACAGATGAGTCAAATGTGATATACACACACAACAGAATACTACTCAGCCTTGAAAAGAACTGCAGCATGGATGAACTGTGAGGATATTTTGCTAAGTGAAATACTCCAGTCACAAGCAGACAAACAGTACAGCTGCCACTTCTATGAGGGTCCTAGAGCTATCAAAACCATCGACAAAGCAGAATGATGTTTGTTTGTCAAGGTGTAGGGAAGGAGGGAACTGGAAGTTAATGACGAGAGGATACGGAGTTTCAGTTTTACAAGATGGAAGACATTATCAAGATGGATGCTGGGAATGGCAGCACATTGTGAACATATTTAATACCACCGAACTGGACACTTAAAATGATTGAGACACCCCATTTTCTGTTATGTGTATTTTTCCACAATTAATAACAATTTTAAAAATAAGCAAATGAAAAAGCTTTTCCGCTTTTTCATCAGTGCCCTGAGTCTTTGAGTTGACTCAGCTGCAGCTCCACAGACAGTCTTCACTAACACCCCACCCAAATTCCTGGCCCCTAACCGCACTTAGGGTTCCTGATGGTTTGTTACACAGCGCATAACCAGAACAGTCAGGACAACGTGGACAGGAGAGTCTCAGAGGCCTGTGGGCATGAGACAAGTCTAGGGCTGGGGCCCCTCACCTCTCTTCAGCAACTCATTCCACCCCCTCTGACCTCAGAAATCCACTCTGACCCCACATCTCCCCACAGGAAAAAGCATTAGGGTCGGGGCTGTGCCCACAGGGAAGGCTGAACCCGAGCCCTCTTCATCGCCCTGGGACTATCTGTCCACCACTACCTTCTCCTGGGGCAACTCACAATTGAGCTGGGCTCGGGAAGCAAGGAAGGGGCTGGCACAGACAACCAAAACCAGACCAGCCTCTCAGGCAAGCACACTGGCACTGCCATTCCCTTGTACCAACAGAGCATTGGGGGAAAATGGATGCCTCGAAAGAAGAAAAGTTACACTCCCAGGAAAGTTTAGGGAAAAGTATTTTTGTTCCAATAAATATTTCGGGTCTCATGTGAACCCCACACATAGATTTAAAATTTGGGCAAATTTCCCCTCTATCCTGACCCTAATTTCCTCTAGGCATTATCACAGGTCCTGGGTTCTGGGCATTTCTGAGGCCCAGCTGCCAGGGTCTGGTGGAACAAGCTGGACACTGAAGGTCAGGGAAGCCCAGGTGGTGGCCTGTGTGTGACTGGGAGTGGGGACGGGAAAGCTCCTATATGGAAGGCAAAGCCCAGCTCAGCTAACCCACTGGGGTCTCTGGGAAAGAGACTGGCTTGTCACTGAGAAACTGATGGCTCAAGAGTTCTCCACGGGAAGCTGGGTGTGGTGGCATGTGCCTGTATCCCTAACTCTCTGGGAGGCTGAGGTAGGAAGATCACAAGTTCAAGGGAAGTGTAGGCAACACAGTGCCTTAAAAAGACCCTGTTTCAAAATTAAAAAAAAAAAAAAAGAATTGGAGATATAGTTTGATGCAAAAGCCCTGTGTTCAATTCCTAGTACCACACACATACTCCTCTACCCCAAAATAGAGTTCCCCACAGTAAGCACACAGAACAGAGCTCCTAAACATGGTTCCTAATAGCACAGGGCTCACCTGCAGCTGTGCCCTGCCAGGATCACGCAGCGGTGGGTCACAGGCTCAGACCCAGTCCCTCTGCGCTGGCCTCACCTCTCCGGCCCATCCTGGTGGGCTGAGGGATGCTGGCCCAGTCTCAGCCAGCGCCACCACTTGGAGCCTTGGGGGTTGGAGGTATAGCATGGTGGTTAGAGCCCTTGCCTATCAACCACAAGGCCCTGACATGATTCCTCAGCACCACCCAAACTCCGCATGATGGCACACACCTGCAATCCCAGCACTCAGGAAGCTGAGACAGGACTGCTGTGAGTTCAAGGCCAGCCTGGGCTCCACAGTGAGTTCAGGACCAGCCTCGTGTGCACAGTTCACAATTCCACCACCAATTTGACAGGAAGCAGAGGTCAGGAGCTAATGTCAGCCAGGACAGGGGCTGTAAATACAGATGAAGTTGCACACTGGCATGCCATGGCCCTCTTGCTCTGGGTCCTGGTTTCTAACTGGCCACAGACTTGTGCAGGTGCATGGCTGGGGCGTGGGACACCTGCTCTAAGAGACAGGAGTGGATGTGTGGGCACAGTCTCGGCAGTTGTGTCCTTACCATGAGAGGAGTGGGCAGAACAAAGTCAGCACAGGAGGAGGAGGAGGGAGACCTGAGCAGTGACTGAGCAGGCCCTGGTCCCTACTACTCCCCTATTCTCAGAACCCCAAGTGAAAGGGCTAGAGAGCATCGCAAAGCCTGGACTCTGGCAGGTGGACGTGGGGCACAGGTAACAAGAATGCAGGAGTAAGGAAGGAGCCAGGAAGATGCCCAGGAAGCTGGGGGAAGAAGGTGGCTTACAGGGTGGGCTGCACCGGAGGTCAGAAGAGGGTCGAAAGAAAGGATGGGGCAGTATGCAGGCAAAGTGGAAGTGAGATGTGTCCCCAGGACTAAGGGACAGCGATGGCTGAAGGATGGGAAAAGCTAACATCCTAAACATATGTCAGGCCCCTCCTGCAAAGACCTGCAGCCAACTGTGGCCAGTGTGGGCAGGGGCAGGCTGGCTGGGGTGAGTGGGGGTGGTGAGCCCCATAGTTCAGCCTGGCATCCTTCCAGCTGAGCTGCCTGAAGATTCGAGGTCACAACCCTTCAACTGGAGCCTCCACAAAAGACCCTGGCAGTCACCTTAGTGACCTAGCAAGACCCTATCTCAACATCAAAAATTTAAAAAAGAACTGGGGACGTAGATCAATACAAAGGCCCTGGGTTCAATGATTCAATCCCCAACACCACAGAAAGAAAGAAAGAAAGAAAGAAAGAAAGAAAGAAAGAAAGAAAGAAAGAAAGAAAGAAAGGAAGGAAGGGAGGGAGGGAAAGGAGGAAGGAAGGAAGGAAAGAAGGAAAGAAAGAAAGAAAGGATCTTGCTAAGTTGCCCAGGTTGGGCTCAAACTTGAGATCCTCATGCCTCAGCCTCCCAGAATGCTGGAATGACAGGACCATGCCACCATACTTTGCTTCGGTGGCCCATTTCAAAGTTCTCCCAGGGCGTACTGAATGGTGCAGGGTAGCCTCTAACATGTCACTTCTCTCTGCCACCACCATAGTAAGATTCCCAAGCAAGAGGGACTAATTGTGAGGTCTGAAACTCAATAGTCTCTCTGCAACTCAGCTCAAGATCAGCGATTCCACGATCTTTGGAAGCGTTGGGGGAAAGGATGGCGGCAGAAGAAGAGAACAATCTTTCCCTGAGGGCATCTATTGTCCAAACCAACCAAGGCACCAATGGTTTTATCCAGAAACTTGAATAACTTGTCATCAATTGAGGAAAATTCAGTGGCAGGGCTCAGAGAACAGAACTCAGGAACCCTGTAATACAAATACAAATCTTATCTATCCATGTAACCTTGAATGTGTGACCTCACCTATCTGTAAATTGGGAACAGTCCCCTTACCAGATCCTTGGGAGGATTCAGTGAGAAATATGGACATGAAGCCCCAGTGCGGGGGCTGACGCAGCCTAAGCACTAACCAGGGGTCATCGAACTCAAGTCAGAGGCAGCAGGTGCCGTGACTACAGTTGAGATGGGAAAAAAAGAGCCAGGACCAGTGGGCAGTGATGGGTCACTGGACTAGAGGTGCCACGAGGGAAAGGGCCTTGTCCTTCTGGATCACTGCTACCCCTCCACACCTAACATGGGTATGGGACACGCTGATGAGACAAACACCCAGTATGTACTGGTCACGTGTCGAAAGAGTACAGCTTCTAATCCACCTAAACATTTGGATTTCTGTAGCTCTTGCCTTAATTTCACCCTCTGTGACCCTGGCTAATAATGACTGTATTTTCCAAAACCATTTGAGTGGAAATAAGAATTGGCCTTCCCCTCAGCTTCCCCACATTCATAGAACCCCCTTGGTGCACACTGTCACCCAGTGCCACGTTCACCTGGCGGCCAGGTGACCACATTGAAGGCAAAGGGCCCAGGCAAACCCATTTTCACTATTAGCCTCACAAATGTGAAGCAGCAGATAGAGCTAATCCCAGCCCCAAGGCCCAGGGGACCCACACTCAGGCCCAGGAATGACGGAGCAATGTTCTGGACCTCGGTGGAGGTGGGGAATTCTTTCTTCCATTTCTGCTCTGCTCTGCTCTTTTCTGGTCCTCTACTCCCGTCCCCTCACCCAGGCGAGCTTCCCTCTCCCCTAACCCACTCTCCCTCAAAGGAATGTTTCCTCACCACTCCCAGGTCTTGCAGATGGCTTCGTTATGGCATGAAAAATGGCCCTGTGGAATAAAGATGTCTCTCCTCTGATGAGCACATTTGCAGAGGGAATGTTGGAGATCCCAGGGCTGAGCCGGGAGGCCTTTCAAGAAAGTTGTTTCTCCCCGCTTCGGTCCCTGCCTCCCTTTCTTCTCCCTCTCACCTCAGCTCCTTGGCCCCCCCTCTTTGCTTACTTATTGGAAGAGTAATAAATATTGGGCCGACAGGCCCTTCTCACTGTTACAAAGCCTACCTGTAAGCGAGCTCAATAATTAGCAGTCCTGAAGATGATATATGGCTTTCATTACCCTTTGGGACTGGAGACTAAATGAGGACAGAGCTAATTGCCGTGCAAAGCAGTTTGGCATGAATGAGAAAAATGCAGGCCCTGTCTCCTGCCAAAAAGAAAGGGCCCTCTCGCTGCTCTGATCTCCAGGCTGGTTTCGGCTGCAGGAGTTCACTTGGTGTCCATAAATCATTGGCTGCTTACAGCCAGAGCAGCCCTGAGTCGTCAGCGGCCCCTCCGCTGAGTGACAGATCCCAGCCACTGCATTAGAGCTTCCACTCCTCCTCCTCCTCCTTCTCTTCCTCCTGTTTTCCGCACTGACCTGAAAATTAAACCCAGACTCCTCAGAGACAGCAGCAGGAGGCCGAGGCTAGGGTGGAATTCTCGGTGCCCATGGCCAGCTGCTCACACCCTGCACAGATCCCTGCCTCAAAACCTGTCCTAGTGCCCAAGGCTAGGGGACCGTGGGCATCTCCATCCTCAGGAGGACGCAGTCCCCTCCTGGAATGCTCTGGGCTAAGCTCTGTCCTTGGTTTGTCATCAAGACAAATGTGGCCTCCCTTCCGGCCTGCATGGTGTCCTCTTCCCCCATCATCTTACAGGAAATGCTTCACTTCCCTTAGAGGAGAAAGACTGACACCAACCTATCACCTGTGTGCCTGCAGCTGTCCAGTGTGCAGCCATGGAGGGCATGGCCAGCTGTGGCAGGGGACAATGCCTGAAAATACTTTCTTTCCACCCCTCGCATCCACCCTTTAGTCCCTCCTCAAGGAGCCCTGCTTCAGAGGGCCCAGGGTGGGGGCCTTAAGCTGAACACTCAGAGCTCCATCCTGGACAGATGGTGTAATACAAAACACTCACCATATATTCTGATCGTATATTTTGATACTGTCCCCTTCCATCCAATTCCCTGAGGGGGTGGGGCAGGTTCCCTCCCATGGGCAGACACCAATTTCACATGCAGAGCTGAGCTCCCTGGGTTTTCTAAGTGCAGACACATAATTAATTCTTAGTGTTGCCAAATTATATTTGACACTTAATTTAAAACTCAAGGTCCCATAATGCAAATTCTCTCCTGGCAAGAAGGGTGACAGGCACACTGAGGTGGTATGCAACTTGACAGCCAGGGTTGGAGGGGTAGTTCCGTGTCAGTCCCAGAGAGGGAAAGGAGCTAACTTTTATTGAGCACCTACTTTACAGCTCGTGAACTCCACGTGCTCCCTCATTCCCCTCCCCACAGCCCGAGGAGTCAAATGCCAGTGTTACCTCTATTGGACAGACAAGAAAGCCAAGACTCTACCAGGATGACCTTCAGCCAAGGTCATCCCAGTAGAGAAGCCAGGCTGCGATTCACAATGTCACAAGCCATTGAATTCTTTATGCAATAAAATTATCCTTTAAAGGATAAGGCCAGGGATCCCCCACAGCGGAAGAAGCGTTAGCTATTTTGCAGGAGTGGGTATCAGAGCCCACTCTGATGGATGCCACAGAGTGTCTTCTACAGCAACTTAAAGTAGAGCTTGTTGTCTCACGTAACAAGAAAGCCTGAGCTGGCTGTCAGGGTCTTCAAGGACTCAGATCCTTCCTAAGTTCCTGTTCTACCACCCTTGCAGTCTAATCTTTGGCACTCTGGTTACAGAGTGGCTGCTATACCATCAAGCATCCTGGCTTCAGTCCAGGGAGGGTAAAGTGGGTAGGGAGAAGAGAGACGGGGAATCCTCCAATGTCTTCTTCTTACCTGCTGTCTCTGAGTATACCATCTTGTACCTCTCGCTCTAAGCAGCTAGCAAAAATATTATGGTGGGTTCTTGTCTACCTGATTCAGCAGATCAGGCACCCAGTGACTTGCAGTCTTTCCCCAAGGTCAAAATGATCACGAAAGGTCAATGTTTTGGGTTAATTCAGAGCATCGAGGTAGTCACAACCGTACAAATACAGGAGTTCAGGAAAGAGGACTAGCAGCACCGCTGCAGAAAGTGGCTAGAATGACGGGGTAAGTGTGGTCAAAGTTAGGTGGAGTATTTGGGAGTGAGACTAGTGACAATGTGCTTAATACTGTAATAGTTTTTTTTTTTAATTTACACATTCATTTTATTGTTTTCATCATACCTTATATAGAGCTCTCATGTCCCACTTAAGTTATTCCTTTTTCAGAAGGGTTTTCCTTTCCCATAAACCTTAAATTAGACCCCACCTTCTTCCATCACACAAACGCTGCATATTTTATTGCCAAATCCTCAACAGTGGGGACATGTTGATCTGCCTAACTCTGTTCCCCCCACTAGACTAGAAGCACCATGGGGACAGAAGCCAGCAGGTCTCCAGCACCTATCACAGAGCTGGGTTCCATAACTGTATGTTTTATGAATGAATGAGTACAGGGTATTACTCACAAATGCACACAACTATACACGCACATCGGTCCAGGATAGTGAGTCTGCCGCAGTCATCTCCGGGGAGACATGACTCTGCTCTGGCACAATCTCAACTTCCCAGCTGCAGCCGACGCCACCCTGAGCTGCCAGTCATCGGATGTGTCCATCCGTCAGGGAGGGATGTGCATGGTATGAGACGCACCACACTGCGAGGCATTCCCCAGACCTGGCTCACAGTGACCCCCATCCACGTGTCCCACCATGGGCCTGCAAGGGAAAATCTCTGGAATTCAAGTGCCCAGGTGTCAGAGTTTAACAGACAGATCAACAGGGACAAATGGACCTAATTGGATTAATCTTCCTTTTCCTTGTTCATGCGGGAGGAAGAAAAGGAGTAATGGTACAAGTTCTAGAGCTCTTGGAGTGATTATCTGTCTTGACAAATAAGGCTTGACATCAAATTTAACTTGACTAGCCAGTCCTAGCAGCACAGGCCTGTAATCCCAGAACTCTGGGAGGCTGAGGCAGGAGGATCAAGCTCAACCTGGGCAAATTAGCAACTTAGCAAGACTTTTCTCAAAATCAAAAACAAAAATGGGCTGAAGATGTAGCTCAGCATAAAAGCCCTAATCTCAATCCCCAGTACTACATACCTACACACACACACGATAATTTGATTTGATTTTTTAAAATATGCTTTTCTTCTTTCTTGCAAAAGACTGAATGCAGGCATCCCAATAAAACTCATATACTGCAATCCAAACCTCCAAGTCAGTGGAAATGAGGCCTTTGTGAGATTGAAATTATATGAATGGAACCTCATGGATTGGATTAGAGCCCTTTGACACAGATCCCAGCGAGACTTCTCACTTTTGGCCACACGCTGTTACAATGAAAAGAGAGGTAACTGTCCACACCCTGCTCAGATAACAAATCTGCCAGCGCTTGATCTTGTACTTCCCAGACAGAACTATAAGAAAATAAAACTTCTATTACTTGAAATCCATGCAATCTACAGTAATTTGCTATCATAGCCTGAAGGGACTATGAGGCGCCCCAGGCATCGTGAGAAATGTGCTACGTGTCCCAGACACAGATTTCCTGTGTCACTGTCCCTCAGAATGAATGCCTCCCAGTGAGCTGGATGCTGCAGATGTAGCCCAGGCAAGGTCAATGCCCGGGCACAGGGAAGGGCGGCAGGAGAGGAAAAGGAAAGAGTGACCGCACAGCCGGGATCTCCTGGGTATGATGGCTCTCCTGAGTGGCTGGTGGAAATCCTCTGCAGAGATATGAGGAGCCCTCCTTCTGGGCCTGGGCTGGGCTCAGACCACCCCCACACCAGGCACCACAGCTGGGTCTTGGAGGCGGTGGAATCGGTGGGGAAGAGGGAACATAGCCAGAGCCCCATATCAGCAGGCAAATGTAGACCAGAAAAGCCTGTCTGCACCCACTTTGCCCACCCACACCTGCTAGGTTCAGCAGCAGCCTGTCCTCAAACCAGCCCTGGCCTGATGGACTTTGTGCAGAAAGCCAGACATTTGGCAGGATGCAGCACAGAGTTTCACCTGAGCAGAAAAGTTAGAAACCTGTCTCAGAGGGCAGCAATAGACAGTTCTGCAGACTCAGTGGAATGCGTCCAGACACACAGACAGACGTGCAGACAGAGGGGGCCGAGGATGACAGGCACACAGCTCTGGGCACAGACATAGACACCCTCCTATTAATGGACTTTTCCCAGCCAGCCCTATGAGCCACACATGCCCTTGCTAGAACTGCCCGCCTCTCCTAGAACTGCCAGCCTCCAGAGCTAACAGAGCTACTGCTGAAAGCACACAGCCACCAAGGCAGCGTAACACACCGGATCTGTCCCCCACCCAAGACACCTAAGACGCCATACAAAATGCATGAGACAGTCTTCAAGACATGAGCATAAGGCATCAGAAATGGGAGACCAGGCACTGGAAATTCAGCCAAATGGGAGAGCCCAAGTTTAGCGTGCCTGAGGCCCTGGGTTCAATTGAGATGAACCAACCACATGCTATTCCCGATGTATAACCTTGAGAAAGTTCCTAGGATGCAACAAAAGGCAGAGGAATGCCAGCGAGGGCTCAGTCCTGCAGAGCAGATGTGTTCAGGAGACAGAGCCAAGAGTTGGAGACCAAGACGTTACAATTTCGACCGAGAATGTCTCCCCAAAGTCTTACGTGTTCAGAGGTGCAGCTTGTGGAAGGTGATTGGATCGCGGGCTGGTGTAATCATCAGTAGATTCATTCAATTCATAGTTAAATACGCTGTTAGGAGGTGGAGCCTGGTTGGAGGGGGCGTGTCATTGGGGGTGTGGCTTTGGGCATGTCTGTCTCCTCTCCCAGCCCCTCCGTTCTCCTGCTGCTTCCATGGTTCCAGGGAGTGAACAGCTGTCCTCCGCAGTGTCCTTCCGCCATGCAGTTTCTGCCTTGCAGCCAGTCAACCAGGGACCAAAATCCCAAACTGAGCCAAAATAAACCTCTCTTCCTTTAAGTTGGGAGTGTCGGGTATTTGATCCCAGCAATAAAAACGTGACTAATTCACAAGGCATCAAGTATTTGCAGGAAAGAGCCCTGGGGAGGAGGGAAGTACCCGGATAAACAGCTCAGAGAGATGCAGCTTTCTCCAGCACTCAGCAGTGTATCACTCAGTGCATGGTAATCATGAAGATGCCACTGGAAGGATGGGAGGCCAAGAATGGTGTCTGCTCCAACCAGCCAAACTAGACACTCTTGGTTTTCATTTCCAGAAAACTGTAGGGAAGAAAACCCTTTTGAACTTACTGTAGGAGGCCACCATTATGCTGATACCAAAGGAAAATGGACTGGAGCAGAGCCCCAGGGTTGGAGTGCTTGCCTAGCAAGAGAAAGGCCCTGGGTTTGATTCCCCAGTACCACATAAGCTATGTGTGGAGGCACACACCTATATTCCCAGTACCCAGGAAGCTGAGGCAGGAGGATTGCGATGTGTTTGAGGCCAGCCTGGGCTACAATAGTAAGGTCCGGACTGGCCTGGATTATGAAGTGAGATCCTGTCTCCAAAAAAATAAATTAAATAATATCTCTCATGAACATTGATGGAAAAACTCTGAGCAACATTTTAGCAAATTACATCTAATAATATATTAATAAGAAATAAAGGTATGTGGCACCCCATACACCCAGAGATGAATGCGTTGCCTTTACTATCAGGAGTGAAATAAAAACATCTACTCTTGATACTTCTCTTTTAACATGGCTCTAGATGGTCTCTCAGTCCAATGAGCCAAGCAAAAGATTCTGTTTAAGGCTTCCAGTTTAGAAAGAAGTAAGCAATTTGCCTTAATTTGCTTAGGATGTGATCATCTATCTAGAAAATACAGTAAGCCACAAACTGTCAAATACAGCCATTAGCAAAATGTAAACAAAAACAATAACGAATTATTACTACACACCTACTAAAATAGTTAAAATTAAAAAGTCTGACCACACCAAGTGTGGGTGAAGATGTGGAAATGCTAGTTCTCTCATACATTGCAGCCAAGAATACAAAACGATACAGTGGCTTTGGTAAACAGCTCACCGGTTTCTTTAGAAAATTAAACACGCATCAAGCATATGATCTGCCAATTCTTATGTATTTCCCCAAGAGAAGCAAAAGTACATGTCCTTGTGAACAAATGTATAGCCGCTTTATCTACAAAAACTACAAACAGCCCAAATTTCCATCAACGGATGAGTTTAAAGAGCAACTGATCAAAGACATCTCCACCCCCATGTTCCAAGCAGCTCCATCACGACAGCCCAGAGGCAGGAGCAATCCATGTCCAGTCCCACAGGAATGGCTAAGCAAAGTCACAGAACACATGCCGTGGAATATTATTCAGCCCTAAGAAGGTAGGAATTCTGGCACATGCCACAAGAGCAGACCAGAATCTGTGTAATGCATACTTTAACCACAATTTAAAAGATTTTTTTTAGTAATCTCTTTTAAGTACCAGGGGTAGGACCCTAGACAGCTTCCTAGAGGAGGTGTCTTTTGGGCTGGGTCATGGAAGGAATGTAGGATCTGCCTGGAGAACAAGAATTGGCTCTCCCAAACAAACGATGACTTAAGCAAAGGCAAAACGGGTGGAGTCAGAAGGCAGGGAGGGACAGCTAGAGGGATAGGGCTGAAAAGGAGACCAGGCCCTGACACCAGAGTCTCAGCCACTGCTGGGGAAGAAAGGCATCAGCAATCATCAGCCCAGCGTGAGCCAGCCCCACAGTGCCACAGCCCCGAGACAGGCATTCTGCAAGGCCGTTCCACACCTGTCCAGGACTGGCTCTGGTCAGTTATCACAAAATAAACACGTGCCTGGAAATTCAGGACATGCACGGCCAAGGCTGTGTCCAGCAGGGGCTGTTCGCTTAGCTGTGGCCCTCCTGCTCTGCATCACCCTGTCAGCAGCGACCCTACCCGTCCTGACCCTGACACCCGTCTCGCCTGGCCTCTGTCACTCGCTCCAGGGGAAAACTGGTCCCTGGGAAGGACAGAGTGGCAGGGAAGAAAGCAGAAGGGTCAGCAGGGGAGCATGGTGGTCACAGTGATGAGCTCACATAGAGCTCGGGCAGTCTGAGTGGCAGGACATGCCTGCGTCAGCATCTCTCCACGGGCCCTGGGAGTGTGTCGGTGTGCACATGACAGGTAACACACAGGACGGTAGCAGCACAGGTGGGGTCCTGGATGATGTGGAGTAGGTGTTGGGCCCAGATGGACCATGTTCAAATCCAACTGAGGCAAGTTCCTGTGACTCTCGGTGCCTGCATTTCTTTTCTGTGGTACGGGGGGTCGAGCCCAAGGCCTTCACACTGAGCTGTACCCCCAGTCCATTTTTAGTTTTGATTTTGAGACAGGATCTTGCTAAGTTGCCCAGGCTGGGCTCAAACTTGAGATCCCCCTGTCTCAGCCTCTCACAGTGCTGAGATTACAGACCTGTGCCTCTGAGCCCAGCTATGCCTTGACCTCTGTATCTGTTAAGTGGAAGCAGTAATAATAACCTCACAGGGTTGCTGTGAGTATTGCAAGGTCTTATGAGTCAAAGGCACTGGACGAAATGGTGCTAGTACACCAGAGGTGCCTAATAAGTGTCAGCCATTCCTATCCATGTGTGTGCACATGTGAGCAAACAAAGGTTGTGTGAATGCTTAAAATTTAAAAAATAATTACAATAAGATACACATTGCCATGGATACTCTGTCTCCCACTTCAAACAGATTTATCCCATCATTTTGGCCACTTGCTGCAGCAGGGCCAGAAGACTTCTGCCGTGAGTGTCTTTACAAGATGCAATCAAAAATGCAGTGAATACTGCTGGCAGCTGCCACCCATCAGGAAGGCAGACTCATAAATACCTTACAAGCAGCGTGTCCCCGTCCACCCTATTCACCGTGTCTGGTACAGTACAAGCTCTGGCTCTTCCTCAACATTAAAATAACCAGGAAAGGTAAATCTTTTTAGAGTCAATTCCCAAGATGAAGGCAGCAATAGCAGTGCAGATAATGGTCCTGAGGAAAGAAGACTTCCGGAACTGCTTCAGAAAGTAGCACACACAGGGGATGTGCAGGTTTGAGAGAAACATTCTGAGGGGGATTAGTGGCAACATATCTTTTACCATGGTAATTTTAAAATTTAAATATTCATCACATTTTTCAATCATATTTCTCATGAAAGGGAGAAAAAGACAGTGTGTGTGTGTGTGTGTGTGTGTGTGTGTGTGTGTGTGTGTGCGCGCGTGCACGCACGCATGCACGCATGCATGCACACACAGGTGCACCAGCATTAGCATGTGTGGGCTATGAGCATGCAACATGGGCAGATTGGCAGCGAATGAATGTGAGTGTCTTAGGGTTCCCATGCTGGGATTCTGGAAGAAGCCTCCATAACCAGCAGGCACCAATCCCGAGAAACCAGGCCCACCATCCCCACAGAGGAAGAGAGAGCTCCGAAGGGCTTTCTTCCCACTTTACCTGCCTGGGGCACTGGGATGATCTCCTCCTGCGTTGGGCTCTACAATCTTCTATCGTCTTTCCATCTCCTAGGGACACAGGAAAGCGTGGTCACTAATATCACAGTAAGACACAAACAGATACCACAGCTCTCCTGCTAAAAGCGCACACCACCACTGCTGCCACAGCCTTGCCAGAAATGGGTAGTAAGAATCCCAAACCCAATCAAACTTCTAGGCCCAACCCCCAATTTTCAGAGTACAGAAGAGCTTGGTAAATACAAAACTAGAAAATCTAGACTGCAAGAAATTCTTCAGTGTCTTCACAAGCCAACTTTCCAAGAGGAAAAAATTCAGAGGGAACCGTGGACGGATTAGATTCTGATTCCTACAGATTTTACAAAACATTAGGCAATTCGGATAATGACCGAATATTGGATGATTGTAAGGAATTGCTACTGGTCCTGTGGGGTGCGACAATGGTATTTTCAGATAAAATAACATGATATGTGGAATTTAGTCTGTGTGACTTGGGAGGGGGGATGGAAATGAGAAAGAGTGTGCCACGGGTTTGGAAGGGTGGTTGGGAAAGGCATTGCCTACTCTCCTCTATATTGAAATTTGAATTTCCTAGAGCACTTTTCTTTTTAAAAAATTAGCATATACAAAATCCAGGGCACAACCCCAGTCGACTGGATGGAGGCAGATTTCAACTTTCGCTCCCTTCCTTTCCCATCCAGAGCTCACCCACCAGCGACCTTCCCATCACCAGGGAAGCCCATGGCTCTCTGAACTTCACGTCTCAGTCATTACAACTGAGGTTGACA
The DNA here is from genome assembly GCA_004027205.1 of Ctenodactylus gundi. NCBI lineage: Eukaryota > Metazoa > Chordata > Mammalia > Rodentia > Ctenodactylidae > Ctenodactylus > Ctenodactylus gundi. The sequence goes on from PVKB01000828.1 coordinate 198,747, forward strand.
GGACTGACTGTAGCTCACAGTAGTAAAGATTAAGCAAGATAGTGTACTTTAAAATCATTTTTTAGCCAGGTGTGGTGGTGCGTGTGTAATACTAGCACTCAGGAGGTTGGGACAGGAGGATGGCAAGTTTGAAGCCAGGCTGGACTATGCAGCAAGACCTTGTTTCATCATTTTAAAAAATGATTATTCTCCTCACTTAATATGCTCTAAGCCACACTGTTCTTTTTATTTCTTGGACTTACCAAGCATCCTCCTACCTCAGGGCCATTGAGCTCCTGTTCCCTTCACCAGCAAACTGTCCCTGGATAGCCACAGCTCAGATGTCACCTCCTCAGAGAGGCTAATACTCTCCAGGCTACCTACGATAGACACTATCTCCCCTTCTCCCACCTCTAACAGGGTCTTAATGCTGTCCTTCAAAGCCCTAATGTTACCAGGCACACTGACTAGAGCAACAAGCTCACTGACTACCTTCCCCCCACAGGAACGTACACAGAACAGAACAAGGGCTGGGATACATCAGTGTTGCTCCCTGCTCTACCCCTAGTGCCAGGACAGTGCCAGGCACAGAGTTGGTGTCAACAAAGTTTTAAATGCATGGAGGATAAAGAGCTGACTGCATGAACGAGGCACCTCGCACCGTGTCTGGACCTACCAGCTGCTGGGGAAGAGGAGCTCTGGTGGTTTCTAATATGGAGACACTGAGAAAAGCCCACAAGGGGACAGGCCTGGGCTTCGGAGAATGGGTAGCACCGCAGGTAAGGACACAGAGGGACTGCCAGGCTCCCACAGCCTGTTCTGAGGCCAAACACCATGGGGTCGTGACAAAGGTCAAGGGCAGAGAACTCCCTGCTGAGAGGACACTGAACCCGGCCCCTTGTGTCCCCTGCTCCCAGCATCCTCTGGACCCTGGGTCAGCGTAGGTATGGGATCGGAACAGGTCTGAGGCTGGGTAAGACCCACAGCTGGGCAGGGTTCCCAGTGGGCCCAGCAATGGGTTGACAAGCCACTTCCTGTCCACTCAGGGAGCTCTAGCAGCAGAAGGGATGAGTCACGGGATACAGGAGTTTGCAGTGCTCTCCGGGTAGGGTAGGAGCCTGGTCTATCTAAAGGAGCAAGGGGATGGGATTGTGCCACCAGAGTCCTGGCATTTTCCAAAGCCGAAGAGGCAGGACCCCAAAATTATGGAGGGGGGGGTGTTGGAGGAACGGCTCAGCTGTTAAAGCGCTTGCCTAGCAAGTGCTAAATCAAGAGCTAAGTACCCAGGTTCAATTCCCCAGGCCGACATAAGCCGGGTGTGGTGGTGCACACCTATAATCCCAGCACTCAGGAGGCTGAGGCAAGGGGATTGCCTTGAGTCTAAGGCCAGCCTGGGCTCCATAGTGAGTACAGGACCAGACTGGGCTACAAGAAAACAAAACAAAACAAAAATGTAGCCAGAATTATGGAGGTAAGTCCAGTTCCATCCCCATAACTGTGTGACCGCAAGAAAATTGCTTGGCCCCTCTAAGCCTCACTTTCCCTATTTGTCAGTAGGAAGTAAATGCCTACTTCAATGGGCCAATGGGATGATCATTAAGAACAAGGGTTACCATTTACTGCACTTTGTTAGTGGGTGCGTTGGGGCAGGGATGTTACATTATCCCATTTGATCCTCAAAACCTCTCTAGCATTTAGAACATCTATTCCTGGGGTAGGAAAAAGGAAACAAAGATAGGTAGGAAGGAGACAAGAAAAAACATAATCATAAAATTGTAGTTTTAATAAAACCACAGCCGGGCATGACGGTGCACACCAATGATCCCAGGACTTGGGAGGCGAAGGCAGATCTCTGCCAGTTCATGACCAGCCTAGTCTATATAGTAAGACCCTATCTCAAAAAAAAAAAAAAAAAAAAAAGCCTGACAGCTTCAAACACAATCAGACTTATTCAAGGTTATAATACCTTCTTTTTTCCCCTTCCAGGCAACTTGCTCCAGAATTCCTAAATCTTAAAGAGACACAGTAATCCTGTAAAATGGGTCCTTGCCTTTCACCTGTAAGCTGAGGACCCCATCTTTCTTCTAATACTAGGATTCATAAATTCCATAGTTTCAACCTCTAAGAACACATGAATGTCCCAGCCCCAAACAACACGCTCGCCATCCCAGAGACCCACACTCCTCTCTGAGCAAGTTCTTCTTTGATCCTGCTAATAAATCCATGTAGGGCTCTCCCTCATGTGTTCTCAAATATTTTCTATGACAAGTCAAGAACCTGCACCATGAGCAGGGGCAATGTGAGATCTCCGTCACTTCCTTGGGAAGGGTCTTGGTCCCATCGAGTGACATTCTTAGCAAGATACCAAGGAGGAAACCAAGGTTTAGAGAGAGCGGTGACCAGCCAAAAATCACACAGGGAAGATCAGAAGCTGAACCCCCATCTGACAATCACAAACCCAATCTTAACCACATAGGTGGGTCCAGCCTGCAGCCTGATGGTTTCTCAGCCTCGATTTTGTTAATGTTAAGATGAAAAAAAAAATTAAAGAAAGTTTTAGTACTGATAAGAATTAACTATGTTATTATATTATATAGTTCATTTTTATAGGGGGCCCAAGGCAGGTCTTATTCACTGAAAAAAAAAAAAAGAAAGGAGGGAGACAAAAAAAAATATGGCAGGTCAAAACCAGGCTCAGAGGCTCAGGCCTATAAACTTAGCACTATGGGAAGCTGAGAAAAAGGGTCTCAAATCCCAGCCCAGCCTAGGCAGTGTGGCAAGTCAGCAAGATCCTGTCTCAAAATTTAAAAAAAAAAAAATTGAGTAGGGATGCAGGTCAGTGCAAAGGGCCTGGGCTTGATCCTCAGTACCAAAAGAGAGAGAGAGAAAAAAAAATAGCCAGATGTAGCAGCACACACCTGTAATCCCAGCACCCAGAAGGCAGGAAGCTCACCATGAAATAAAATCCAGCCTGTGTTACAGAGTGAGTTCAGGACCAGTCTGGACTACAGAGCAAAGATCTCTCACTCTCTCTCTCTCTCAAAAAAAGGGACAGGCTGCAGGTTGGACACACGCTACACCTACACTAATGGCCAGCCCCTGGCCAGGTACACACAGAACCCCAATGCATGGGAATCCTTTCCCCTTCCTTCCCCGACTTTCAGATCTTTGGGCAAGTGAGCCCAGCTATGGGGACTGACAGGACAGGGAGCCAAGAGGCCCTCATGCAAGTTGAGGTTGCAGCAATGATCCCCACCCCACTCCCACACAATACAGGCAGCTCTGGCTAACTTCCTGGACCCCAACACTTCCCCCCTAGCCTGGGCAGATGGAGGTCATTGTCACAGAGGAAGTTCAGAGTGGCCAGGCCTGCCCCTTTCCCATAGCCCCACGGTGACCCTCAGTGGCTCTGCCACTCACCTTTGTGGGGAGAATCCCCTAATCCCCTCCTGGACCCTTCCCGGAGCCTGCCAGGCTAAGCTGCCCTGGCCATTGTACCCTCCAAAAGGGACGGCTTACTTCACGTGTGACCCACGCTCATAAATCAGGGAGGGGCGGGGGAGGTGGGGACATCCATAAATCCATATCAAACAGCTCCCAAATTATGACAGATGACATGGCAGTCATAAAATTGCACAAGCAAAACTCACCAAGTCATTAATTTCATGGCCGTAGAAAATAAACAGACACATTTTTTCGCGGCCCTAATAAATTTTTAAAAACTCAAAGAATGGTCCATCTGCTTCGAATAATTTTTAATTTCCTATTCTGTCTCATTCCCATTAGCTATTCCACTGAGATATTTGCTAAATTCTTTCATTTACCTCCTCCCATCTGTATTCAATTACCCCATTCCCAAATAGAGTGAGTTTTTGTTTCTTCTATGTGCGGGACAAAATACCCCCACCTGTACCCTAAAGCAAATGTTATGTGTGTTTTATTATCTGCTAGACCGTATGAGTCATTCTAACTCGATTGCCTGTACAGAAAGGCTTGGAGAGCAATGTGATTTTGATGTTTTCTGGCTTGGGTGGAAAACACCTGCCCGATTCTCAGAGCTAATCTATTAGCGTGGTAAATGCTGTAGCAGATGTTCCTGAGTGAGTATGGGGCCGCACCGGGCTGTGACCGGGCCCGGCCCCGGGCATGCTGGAGACACGCTGAGAGATCACTGTGGGCCGGAGCTGTCACAAAGTCACGTTTTCCGGCTGGACCCGGGGCTCCAGTTACCTGGAGGATTCCCACTGCCTTCATGGGAACACATGAGCTGCAAGGACATTTTAAGGTCATCTGATCAACAGTGGGCTATACAGTGAGTCCAGGATCAGCCTGGACTGCATAGCAAGACTCCGTGTCAAGAAAAAACATGGATGTATTTGCTCTTATTGATGGGACGCAGATTGCAAGATGTATGCAGTGGATAACAATCAGGTCAGAACACTCAGTTTTCCCAAAACCCCAAGTATATCATTTCCACATGTTGGGGACATCAGATTCTTCTCTAATTATTCTGAAAGGTTTGTGACGAACTGTAGGTGCCTGTGTGACATTAGAACTCTGTCCCTCCGCAGCCACAACTCGGTGCCTTGTATACACCCTCTCACTGTCCCCTTCCTCTACCCGTCCAACCTGTGCCTGGCTCAATTCATATCATGTTCTCCCGTTCACTCTGTGCATTTCTGCCACTAATTATCATTAAGATTTACCCTATGACCCAATGGTGTGTATCTACACCCCATTTCTTTCCTTTTATTCTTTTTCTTTTTATGGTGCCTGGAATTCAACTCAGGGCCTCAATACACTAGACCAGGCACTACCACTGAGATACATCCTCGGCCCTAGGTACCTCATGTTTCTTCGCCAATTCACACATTCATGAGCATCTTGGTAGACACTACATCTTGGCTATTCACAACAATGCTACAATAAACATGGGCATCCAGGCATCTCTCTGATCTAATGATTTCATTTCCTTTGGATACATGTCCAGCAGCAGGATGGGTGGATCATATGTGACTGTATTTTCAGGCTGGTTTTTCACGCTGATCTCCACAATGGCTGCACTAACTTATGCTCCCATCAACAGGGGATGCAAGTTCTGCTTTCTCCTCCTCTTTATCAGTGTCCTTTTTTTTTTTGTCGTTTCCATAACCGTCACTCTAGTTAGGATGAGACTACATCCCACTGAGGTTATTTACACTCCCCTGATGATGAGGGATTGTTAAGGCATGGATTTGGAACGTCTTCCAAAAGCCTTTCATGTCTGGAAAGTGTTTCAATCATGGGAGGATAATCCATTGACTTCCCGTGCTGCGAAAAGCTGAGCCTTGGGTTGGATGAGTAGCACAGAATTAAGAGCTCTTGCCTAGAAAGTACAAATCCCAGAATTCAATTTCCCAAGAACACATAAGCTGGGCGTGACAGCACACACCTTTAATTTGAGCATTTAGGAGGCTGGGGTGGGAGAATTGTCATGAGTTCAAAGTTAGCCTGCCCCAACACTACATAGTGAGTTCAGGACTAACTGGGACTACAGAGCAGGACCCTGTCTAAAAAAAAAAAAGGGGGGGGGGGGGGCGGGAGTTGGAGCTTGGTCTGAAGGGTTGGATCACTAAGGCATGACTTGGAAAGGGTGGGTCACTGGAAGGTTATTCCTCCATAGCTAGCTCCATCCTGGGCTCTCAGCTTCCTGTCTGCCATGCTGGAAACAACTTTTCTATGGATAGGCCTCTACCATGGCCTTCCACCACTGAAGGCTGCCCACAAATGAACTGAAACCTTCTGAAACTGTGAGCTAAAATAAATCTTTCCTCCCTTAAGTCATTAGTGTCAGGTTTTGTGTCCCAGCAATTAAAAACAAGTAACTAAGATAGCTATGTTGAGCATTTTTCAGATTCTTGTTCATGATTTGAGTATCTTCTTTTGAGAACTCTCTCTCTTCAGGACTTTTTTCCATTTCTAAATCAGATTGTGTTGATCTTTGCTGTTGAGTTTTTGTGGTCTGGGGAAGGGGCCAAATCTGGTACTGAAGATTGAATCCAGGGTGACTCCTACTACATGTATGCATTTTTTAAAATTTTGAAACAGGATCTCACTGAGTTGCCAACTTGCCTAGACTGAACTCAAACTCATAATCCTCCTGCCTCATCCTCCCAGACTGCTGAGATGACATGTACCACTATGCCAACTTAGAATGATTTTTTTTAGAAGTTTTTTAAGGTTAAGAGCTTTCTGTCTTTCACATTTACAGTTGATAATAGTTACTAGTCAGCCATTAGACTAATCTAACTATAGAAGTTATAAACAAAATGAATATTTTCTGATTCTTTTAATATCTTCTCCTAATCTTATTATTCTTCAATTTGACTCTGATGTATCTATGCCTAATCTTTTTATTTACTCCACTGAAGATCATCAGAATTTCTAAATCTACCAATTTCTTTTCTAATAATCTTGGAAAACCTTCAGCTACTACCGATTTGAATATTCCCTCTTTCCCATTACTCCTACAGTTGCACTCAAAAACTTCGATTACACAGATATTAGAACTTCCTATGCATTCTTGATATCTCCTAACCTCTTTGATATTTTCTACTTTTCTTTGCAGCACTGTGTAACTTTCTCAGAACTGTCTTCCAGTTTAATAATTCTATCTCTAGCTATGTCTGTCCGATTTAACTATTTCATTCCATTCTTAATTTCACATGTAATATACTCAAGTTTCTACAAGCTCTGTTTGGTTCCTTTTCAAATATTCTTGGTAATTTTTATAAACTTTCCTCTTTATTATGCCAAAAGAGATGTGAATCCAAGCCACTCACTGGGCCAGATATCTTGGGGCATACAATGATTTCAGCAATCCCTTACTTCCCTGGGGTGATGTTCCTCAGTTTGCTCCTAACTTTCCAGTAATTCTCTTACTTTCTTATAGGCTTTTCCATCAAATGAAGGGGATTTTGATATTTTTCTAGCATTTTTAGATATTTTGCAGCAAATCTTCAATATTTATCACATTTTTAAATGGTGGCATACGTCTGTAATTCTAGCTACTCAGAAGACTGAGGCAGGAAAATCACAAGTTCACAGCCAGCCTGGGTAACTTAGTGAGACCCTCCCTCAAAATTTAAAACATGAAAAGAAGACTGTATCGCTTAGTGCTCTTAGGGACAATCCCCAGTGCTACAAAAATAAATACTAAACTAAATCCCTTTTTTCATTCTCCAATGTTCACACTAATAGTTTCAACAAATAATAACTAAGTATCTACTGTGTGCCAGGAACTATGCTGAGGATGTGAGGAAGACAAGGCATGGTGTATTGGTTTGGGTCTGAACTATCCCCCTAAAACCTCTTCTTTGCAAGGTGATTTGATCATGGGGATTATTAACCCATTGATCTCCTGTGCTATTAAGAGATGGGCCTAGTCGGAAGGGGTGGATCACTGGGCTTGACCTGGACAGGGCAGATTGCTGGACACGACCTGGAAGGATATACGCCAGCTCCGCCCTCACTCTCCATCTTGGCTTCCAGTCCAGCTATGCTGTGAATATCTTCTTTCTGATCATCTCTCTACCAAGCCCTGGCACCACTGCTGGCCGCCCACTGAATGCACTGAGACCTCCTGAGACAGTGAGCCGAAGTAAACCTTTCACTTCTTAAATCGGGAGTGTTGGATACGCATCCCAGCAACGAAAAAGTAACAAAGACACAGGGCTGTCCTTGCTGCCAGGGTTACTGACAGTGTCCCAGGAAGCCAGAACCTGACCAGGCAACTGCACTCCACAGTTACCTCACGTTCAAGGGAGCAGGACCAAGGAGAGGCACGTAAAGGCCAAAGCCATGTGTCTTAGTTGCTTTCTCGTTGCTGTGACTCAATACCCGACACCCACAAACTCAGGAAAGGTTTATTTTAGCGCCCAGTCTCGAAGGTCACAGTCCATTCAGGGGTGGCCGGCAACAATCCAAGTACATGGTGAAGAGAGAGGCGGAGGCAGCTTCCCCGGACATCACAAACAGGAAGGCAAGTTGAGACTAGTCGTGTCCCATTCCCCTCCCCCCTCATCCTCCAGGAAGGTAGGTGCAGCTTATGTATCCTTTCAGGTCTCCGCCCAGTAACCAGTCCCTCCTGTATCCAGGTGTGGCCACTACACACTGTTAATCCTAACTTAACTGCAATCCACCCCTCCAGACCAGACCCCAATCCACCAACATCACATGGTTCCATTAAAATACATGAGACTTTTGGGGGACACTAGAGATCCTAACCACAACACCATTTCTGACAAACTGACAAGTAAATAAATATCCAACATGTCTTTAAGGAGAAAGAACATCCCAGAGGGCAAAACCCAAGTTCTCCTTCCTTGCAAGGCAGTAGGGAAGCTGCCCATGATTATCCAAGGCCAGGCTGCTTCCAGAACCTTTAGCTTTAGGGGGAAAGACCTAGACTTCCCCTACAAGCACACACAGGTTCCCTCAACTGAACCAACCACACATAGTGACCTCCTATAGTGATATTATGTCTCGCTGCATTTATCCTGGGGGTCTAGTTGCTGTCCCAGACACCCTTAACTCCTGCATTCTGAGTAACTACTGTAGCAAAACAAATGCTCCCAAGGACCACTGTCTGCTAGGGGTTGAACTGTGCCCTCCAAAGAGATTGTTTTGGATTTACATTCCTAGAGATGGGTCCTGGAGAGGATTCTACCACTGAACTACATTTCCAGCCCTTTTTCCTTTTTATGTTGAGACAGAATCACAGCTAGGTGCCAAGGTAAGACTTGAATTCAAGGATCCTCCTGCCTCGGCTTCCTGAGTATCTGTGATTTAAGCTATGCACTACCATATCTGGCTCCCAAGGCGATTTTTTAAAGTCCTAACACATAGAACTTCACATGAGGCCTTATGTAGAAACCAGGTGTCATCATAGATATAACTTATTAGAACAAGGCCCCTCAGCCAGAAGGTGGTGGCCCCTCCACACAGCAGGACCAGTGTTATGATAAGAGAAGGAACTAATGCAGTGGGAATACAGCTGGATGCTGGAGGCGGGACTGCAGAGACAGACCGACAAGCCGAGCATGGCAAGAACTGGCACAGCCACCAGAACCTAAGGGCGACGCCTGGAGCAGCAGAGCCCTCTTGCAGCCAGGGAGGAACCAACGCAGTGGATTCCTTGATTTTGATCTCCAGCCCCAAGAACCAGTACGTGTTGTTGTACCCAGTTCTGGGCCCGGTGGAAGCCATCCCACTGGCACTTCCTCTGCTCAGGCCTGCCAGGCAGTTCTCACCTGGGTCCCTCTTGCCTGCCAGGATTTGGAAGAAATTCTCAAAGTTCCCTTGTCACACGTCCTACATCTGGGCTGGGGAGGTGCACGTAGCTGGGGCTGCGCGAGCTGGGATCCCCAGGCGTCCACTCTGCACATGATGGCCTCAGGCAGGGGACGGGCTTCTTCCAGGACAGCGGGTGCCTACACAGCCAATTCCCAGGAGAATTCCAGGAGAATCTGGGAGAAGCTAGTGGCCTTTCCAACCCAGCCTCAGACACCCCGTGCATTACTACTGCCATTCCGTTCACAAAGGCCATCCCAGAGGCCTACCAGGTTCCAGCACAGAACGTACTGTAGAATGCCCCATCTCCTGATGGGAGGGGTGTCTTAAGAACTGCCTGACATGTTTGTCTTTTTTTAATTTTGTTTTTCTTGTTTTTGTTTTCTGTGTAGTACTGGGTATCAAACTCAAGGTCTTTATACTGAGCTATATCCCCAAACCCTTTCTTTCTTTTCTTTTTTCCTTTCTTTTGAGGCAATTTCTCACTGAATTACTTTTTTTCCCAGGCTAGGCTCCAATTTACATTCATCCTGCCTCAGCTTCCCAGAGCGCTGGGATTATATGCACGTACCACCAGGCGCACCTTGCTTAACACGTTTTTAAACCCCACCACAGCAAGGTCTGGGGACATGTGACCAGAGAGACAGAAGGTGCCTGAGGTAGCAATGTCAGCATGCAGAAATTCCAGGTGGGAGGGCAGAGCCAGCTTCAGAATCGAGGCCACTTCCTCCCGCCCTTGAACTGACCTGCCAGGCAAGCCCTTCTGCTCCTCACCTCACCAGCTCCACCCTGAAAGAGCCCAGGGTCAGAAATTCCTTGAGGATGCTCCTGTGTGCCAGGATGGATGCCCCAGCCTCTGCCAGACACAGGCCAAGGACAAGGCCAGCTTGGGCTGAGCTCCTCTGAGGCCACCACACAGTGACACTAAAGGGGAAGGCCTGGGCATTCCTGAGACTTTTTTCCCCCTTTTTCACTCAGAGCCTTTGTCTTGAGCCTAATCCCCAATCTCCTTTCTTTCTTTCTTTCTTTCTTAGACAAGTTCTTCCTAAATCACCAAGTTCCTCAGCCTGCCTGCATCCTGGGATTACAAATCTGTGCCACCACCACTGGCTGAAGCCTTTCTTTTCATTCTTAATTCAAAGCCATTCTTGTCCCTGCTTTCCCCACTAGTCTGGGGGAGACAGGAATCCCCCTCAGAGAGGCCTCCCACCAGAGCTTTGAACTCTTCCCTCTACCAATCACAGCTACAGCCCCCAGCTCTCTGCCTTCTATGGTGTCTGTATAAGGCCACATACCATTGGTAAGAAGAAGGGGACCAGGGCCTCAGTGTCCACGTTAGTTATCTCCAGATGTCTGAGAAATATGACAGGGCAACGGTCAGATCCCATGTGGGTGTGGGACCAGGCAGAGCCAGGAAAGGCATCCTGGCACCTCCAGTCACATCGCTGGCCTGGGAGCCAGAAGGGACGCTGAGATGGCCTCCCCACCCCAACCAGACAGATGGGGAAACTGGGGCCCGGGACCAAGAAGTGACCCTCAGACTGGCACAGCAGAGTCAGGACCAAACATGGCAAACTATGAGCGCCTCTGAGCAGTCTGAGGCATGCTCAAAAGGGAGGGCCCAACCCAGGGCCCGCAGGTGGCCACGTGGCCCCAGGGTAGAGGCCTGAGAAGGGCCTAGTCAGTGGTTCGCTGCAGAGCCTGGGAGGGAGGCAGGGGCCCCTAACAGTCAGAGGAAAGTAAGCCCGGAGTGGTCTCCCCTGGAAACTGAAGCCTGGTGCCACGGGTGGGGAGCTGGGGTGGCAGGACATGAACAGGGTCACACAGTTGGTCCCACCTTGAGCTCAGGGTCGGTGTCTGCACTGAGCGGATGGCTGCGGGCAGGGAGCAGCTGTGAGCCATTAGCAGCAACCCTCCGCAGCTGGGGCAGAGAGGAGCTCCACGTTAGAAGAGAAATAGCTGGCCCCGTGGCTCGGGCCTGTCCGAGAGGCTGGAGCAGGAGGCCACAGGCTGGAGCACATCTTGGGCAAATTAGCAACTTAGTGAGATTCTGCCTCAAAATCAAACCTAAAATTTAAAAATGGGGGCAGAGGAGCTGGGGATTTACAGCTTAATGCAAAGGCCCCAGGTGGATCGTCAGTACAACAAGGAAAAAATATGGAAGAGAAAGAAGGTTGGAAACAAGCAGCTGTCCACCCGGTACTCCCCAGTGTCCGGGGGCTTGGCCTACCCTCTGCCACCTCAGTTTCCCATTGACAGTGGGCATACAGGGTTGTAGGGGTGCAGCTAGGGTCCCCTCTAGTCCTGCCTCTCCCAGCTCCTGCAATTCAGTGCCTCAAAGTCTTGCAGCCAGGCGGCCCCCACTCCCAGGCTCCCCAAGCACCCCAGAAAGACTAGCGTGAGGCCTGAACCCCCTTGGCTGGGCAGAGGTAAGTTCCCCTGCCTGAACACAGCCCCCCTGCCCACCCGCCAAGTGGCCCAGGAGTCAGGATTTCTTGAAATGTTAGTACCACACAGGGTTGTCAGTAAATTCATTATCCCATTACAGCAGCCTGAATTATTCAGCGCTCCCGAGGCCGCCCCAGGAATGTGCCGAGGGACAGCCGTCGATGCCAGCATTCGTGGGATGGATGGAGGCAGGCTGGGGGCATGGCTGGTGCCAGGATGATGGATCTGGGCCCAGAGAGGCTGCCAGAACTGGAAGGCACACACAGGCCTGGCCAGCAGAGCCTGGGAAGGGGGTTATCTACAAAGGCACAGTCCTCAATCTCTGGGGAACCGGCGGAGTGTGCCTCAGGAGCCTCACCTTCTCCAAGGACCAATGGACAGAAGATCTGGGCTCCTTCTGTGTGGCTGTGTGACCTCCAGCAGGCAGTCCACCTCTCTGAGTCTTAGTCTGCTCATGTGTAAAATGCCATGGTGACATTAGACATTCCAAGTAGCCATCATCCCTTTTAATTTCAACAATAGGACTGATGTTTCATTGAGCATATAATCGGGGGAATAAAGATAATCTGTTGGCTAACGTGTAGTTGTGTGACGACGTGCTGGCCAAAGGAATTCAAGTAGAAGTATTTGTGGAAACACTCGGGAAGCTTTTTGGTTCCCTTAAAGGAAGAGATTAAGTCCTGCTTTGTTCCATCCTTTTTTCTGAAAAAGGAGTCAGGGTTAAATGGCTGGGGTGCAAACAGCTACCCTGCTCAATGAGGCTCCAGGATAGCTCAGTGTTAAACACTGTAAATCCTGAAACCGGAGAGTCTAGGTTCGAATCCCCACTGTCCCACTTACAAGCTGTGGCCTTTGGGGCAAGTTGCTTACCCTCTTTATGCATCTGCGTTCTCACCTTGAATATGGGGATAAGATGGCGTCTCTCCCTACACAGGATTATTGTGAGGATCAAGGGAATTAACACGAGGCCATGAGAAACAGCTGCCCTATAATCAGCTACTGCCCCGCTTGTACACACCTGGCAGGATTCTCTGGGTAGCTCAAGGACCTGACCCCCTCCCGCCTCCATGTGCCCCGGCTTCCCCGCAAGGCACAGGGCACCCGGGCTCTAGGAAGGCAATGTCAAGGCTCCTACACTTCAGTCAGCATAGGAGCAGCTTTTTCTGGAGGAAAAGGAGCTCCCTAGGGACCCCAGCAGAGGGCAGAGACTGGGCTCCCGGTGTGGAGTCCGAGAACTGGGCTATTCTCCAAAATCTAGGGAGACAGACAGAAATACAGGGCCCTGAGTGACCTTGCATCTGGGCCAGCACCTCCCCTCTGGGCTTCTGAGGACTGGATCAAGGTAGGGGTTACGGCTCACGAGCCAGCAGCGGAGAGACCAGTATAAAGAGTGAAATGCGCTGGTGTGAGGCAGTAGGGCATGGTGGGGACCGGGACTAGGGCACACAGCCCATCTGAGTGGGCAGGGGCACATGAGCCACACCAGCCCGCTCCGCGGTGAAGTGGGCCCAGCGTGGGCACACCTTCTGCTTGCTCAAAGTGGAAATCAAGCTTGAATTCTTTGTGAAACCTGAGCCAGGTCTAGCGGTGAAGGGCGGTGATCCCAGCACACTGGGAGGCTGAAACCGGTGGTTCACAAGTTTAAGCCCAGCCTCGACAACTTAGTGGCTTAGTGAGACTCTGTCTCAGAATAAAAAGTACAAATGGTCTGGGAATGTAGCACAGTGTGAAGGCCCTGGGCTCCATCACCAGTACCACCAAAAAAATAAAAAATAAATTAATTAATTAAAAAAAAAAACCAAGACACAAAACATATGTCCCCAAGTCAGGGACTGCCATCTATAAACAAGCTGAGAGGTCTTCTGTGCAAAGGAGTCTGAATCCTTCAGTCCCAGGCTGTGTATACAAGGAGTGATCAAAATATACAAGGAATATTAAGATAATTTTAACTTATTACGGTAAGGGTTAGGCATGGCTCATGGGTTAGAGTGCCCTCCTAGTGTGCACAGGGCCCTGGATTCAATTACCCCAGAACCACTTAAACTTACTACAATAAAAGACACACTGCTATAGAAATCCTGCCCCTCACTTCAAACACACCCCATCGTTCTGGCCGTGGTCCTGGGCACCCTCCTTCCTGAGGGGCTTCACAAGGTGTTATCAAAAAACTCAGGGAGTACTGCTGCCCAGTGCCAGCCCACAGAAAGGCAGGCTCGCCCTCATCCACCTTAGTCACTGGGTCTGGCACCGTGGGGTTCTGGCTCTTTCTCAAAGTCAACATGACCGTGAAAAGTAAATGTTTCAAACCAACTCAGGACAGCAGGACATTGTGGTGGCCATACAGCACCACTAATGACACAAAGACAATACAAAATATTACAAGTTTGAGCTCAGGCTCAGAGACTTAGCAGGACCATATCCCAAAATGAAACATAAAAAGAGTTATGAATGTAGCTCGGTGCAAAGTCCCTGGGGTCAGTCCTCCATACAGAGAGAGAGAGAGAGAGAGAGAGAGAGAGAGAGAGAGAGAGAGAGAGAACAGGGAGTTAATCACTGCCTGAATACAAAGGCTCCATCTTCTTACATAAGAAGGAACGTGGAACCTGGACCTGGTGGTACAGGCCTGTAATCCCAGCACTCAGGAGGCTGAATCAGGAGGATAGCAAGTTCAAGCCCAGTCTGGGCAACCAGTAACTTGACAAGACTCCGTCTCAAAGTAAAAAAATAAAAGGGGCTGGGAATGTGGCTCAGTGTGAAGACTTCGGGTTCAATCCTCAGTGTCACAAAAAATTTTAAAAAAAGAGCATTACAGGTAAATCTTTGTCAGTGTTGGTTCATTCGGTCAGCCATGTCTTAGAGGACCCACACTCCATCGTTTCTCTCAGTGTTCGGACTGTCTCTGGCCTGCTGCTGCATGGCACAAAATGGCTGCTATATTTCCTAAACATTCCATTTTCACACACAACCCCATTCAAGGTAAGAGTCTAAGCAAGAGAAGGGGGAGTCTTTTTTTTTTCCCCTGAAGACAGGGTCTCACTCTGTAGCCCAGAACTCACAGAAATTCTCCAGCCTCAGCCTCCCGAGTGTTGGGATGACAGGCGTGCGCCACCGCACCTGGCTGATGTGGTGCTGGGGAATTGAACTCAGCGTCCTGCACTTGCTAGGCAAGCGCTCTCACCACTGTGCTATACCTCCAGGCCAAAGGGGGTTCTTATCAGGAAAGGAAAGGCCAGGAGAAGCACTGTGTTCTCTGAGCCACACGGCCACCCTAGAAACAAGGGACGGTGAGAAGCAGGTATCCTGGGGAAAGGACGGGGACCATGGGGACAGTCCAAGAATGACCATGGCTCACCCTCAGAGTAGGGCCAGTGGCTGGTGGAACAGTGCCAGGCTCCTATTGCCAAGGCAGGTGAGGACAGGCTCTGATGCAGGCAGGAATCATGTTGGCAACAGGTCCACAAATCAGAGAGCAATGTGGAGAACAGTGTGCCAGGCAGGGGCATCCTGGGACCCCTCCTCATTAGAACCACCGAAGCTGCTCTGTGGCATATGACAGGGGTTTGGTTTGGCTTGGTTTGATTATTTTTGCAGTATTGGGCCTTGAACTTAGGGCCTTCACACTGAGCTACCCAGCTACACCCCCAGCCCTTTTTTTTTTTTTTTTTGAAACAGCGTTTCGCTGAATCATTATGCCCTCTCAAGCGTAAGGCCCTGAGTTCGATTCCACATAAACTAGACGTGGTGGCACATGCCTGTTATCCCAGTACTCAGGCTGAGGCAGGAGGACTGCTATAAGCTCAAGGACAGCCTCAGCCACGTAGTGAGTTCAGGACCAGACTGAACTACAAAGTGAGACACTGCCTCAAAAAAAAAAAAAAAAAAAAAAAACTAAAGGAAAAGAAAATAGGGAATGCCACGCAACACAATTGAGCTCTGCTACTAAGGCTTCCTGACTTCCGGAGTCTCTGTGTACACATCTGGGAAATGGAGACGGCGCTCGCCCCTTCAGAGAGCCACTGTGACCAGCGTCCCATCCCATCCATCAGTGCGGGGGCCGGGAACTGTGTATTAAATATCCAACGCTAGTCGATACCATGGTGCAGGCCTTTAATCCCGGCACTCTCAGCCGCTTCAAGACTGAGAGATCAACCAGTTCAGCCCAATGGCGCAGGTGTGGCTGTGACATGGCAGCCCGGGCCATCCCCAATCAAGAAAGAAGAAACCGAAAAGCCCAGCACTCTGGGACGCTGAGGCAGAAGAAGCCAGAGTACAAACCCAGCCAGAGCAACTTAAAATTTAACAAGACCTTGTCTCAAAAGAAACAATAAAACAAGGGCTGGGATGTAGCTCAGTGCAGAGGCCCCGAGTTCAATCCTTAATACCACCCCCCAAAATTAATTAATTATAAGAAGGCTAGGGATGCAGCTCAGTGCTCTCTAGGCTCAACCCCCAGTACTACCAAGAAAACAATCCAAACCGTAACAATCGCCTTTATCCAGCTGAGGGGCTCTGCACTCACCCAGAACAAAGTGAGTGGTTAGACTGACTCCAGAGCCCATGCTCTCAATTTCCCCTTTGGGCTCTTCAAAGGAAAAACTGGGGCCCTGGGGTACTGCCAGTGTCTGCTCCCTAGAATCAAAGCACAGGTGGCCCAGGCTGTGGGTCCCTAACGTTCCTGCTTTCATCACGCGGGCCATACAGCAATGAGACCCTGAGCTGCCAGTGTCTCAAAGGAGAAGCAAAATCAGGCAAGGCCTGGAGAGCCACGCCGAGGGCCACGGGGGCTGGAGCTCCTGGAGAAAGTCACTGAGTGTGGGAAGGGCACTAAGGGGCCCAAAGGTAGGAAGAGAAATCCTGGGGACATGACCAGGACGGTCCCCTGGCTGCTCAGACCTTTCCTGTCCTGAGGCCTTCCTGGCCTAACTTCTCCGATCCACACTCAGAATGAGATGGCTGCCCAGAGCTACATAAGACACAAAGCTCCCAGATCTACAGTTTGGCTGACATGGTGCTTAAAAATAAAAACCCCAAGCCTAACCCGTATGTTTCAAAGTACAGCGTTTCACATCAAAAGCCAGATTTCCAACCTGGCTTGAAGAACCAGAAACTCAAGCCATGCTGGGCCCATTTCCCCCTTGAGAGGGGAAACAGGGTGATGACTGGGGCTGAGTGGCTACAGCAGCCTGGGGGGGGGGGGGGGCCACAGGCCGCACCACTCCCTATAACCCTCCCCTACCACCGGCCTCACCTGCCTGGATAGGGTCCAGCCTATATGATGTCAGTAAGATTGTGAGGAGGAGTTTGGGCATTAGCTAAAACCTCAGGGTCTTTTCCAGACCCATCTTTGTGGCCAGGTGTTTCAGTGACCTAGTGAGGCCATGCATGTCTGAATGGCTAGCTGAGTCCGTGTCAGCCTACCAGGTGTGATGAGTCTCCTTGGGCCTGGTGTGAGCCCAAGGGCATGTCCCAGCTTCCCTTGGCTCCCCTCTGGTAAGCCTGCCAATTCCTTGGTGCCTACTAGGGTAGCAGCATTTACCCAAAAGGGCAACTGAGGCAGATAAACGTGTCCCTGCCCTCCCACGGGGCCAGTTCCCCTTGGTCCCAAGGTCCTTTGAGAAGACCCAGTGGTCCTACCCTCTTTAGGACTGCTACCAGGAACCCACGTCGTCTTCAGCCTTCTAGGAAATCACCCTGTAACAGATTCCGAGGCGACGCTCTGCTCCTCCGTGAGCTGAGACGCTGGCACTGCAATGGAAGACACAAGGAACGAGGAGCCGGGAGGAGGGAGGTGGGAAAATTAAATTTTGCGTGATCAGCAAGGCTTCAAACAATCGCTCGCCAACTGAAGTGGGTGCCGCGTCTATAAGTCATTCTGTTTTATAGACCATTAGGATCTCCAGAGAGAACCTGCTTGGAGACCACTGCTTTTTGTTGAAATTAAAATGTCAGAGAAAAAGAAATAGAACAAAACAGGGGATCTGCAATTAATTACCAGGCCATAAAAATTCAATAATCAGGAGGCAGAGCGGCCACAGGCCCAGAGGTATCAGAGCCAGCGTAACAAGAATGGAATACATTAATCTTTTCAAATTAGTTTTTTAATCTGACGGGGATATATGGTGACAAGCCTCCCTCCCCCCTGCCCACGCCCCCCACCTCCACCGCTCAGGCCTGAAGCCAGCCGGGGGAGGAAGGTTCGGTGCGAGCCTGGGCCCAGCAGGCAAGCGGAGCCCCTGGCAGGTAGAGGGAGCCCCGGAGGTGCACAGGCGCCCTCTCCACACCAGCTACCGGGGCGATGACGCCCAAGGGTGCAGGGACAACCTGCTCCCACTGGGCCCCAAGCTAGGGTAGCAGGGGGCGTGTGAGCTTCAAGGAGGGCGCGAACTTCTAAGCTTTCCTCAGTTTCCCTTTCTGGAGGACGGGAACAGTCACCGCCCCACGGGGATGCTGGGTGGACCTCGCCTAGCACCCAGCAGGTGCTCAATAAACGTCACCCTGTTATCATTGGCACTGGTGGCAGTAAAGGATGCGGGGCACATTCGGCGAGCACTTATTTAGCGCCTGCTGTGTGCTCAGCCCTGAGGGGAGGAACAAGCAGCAGCTTTGGTCCTTACCTGGGGGGTGGGACTCAAAGGCCAAAGGAACATTTACAGTGACAAGCAGATACGGAGGGTCAGCGGAGGGGACAAGGAGCTTCTCCGCCAAGCACCAAGGGGGGCTAAGAGCGCGCGGTCCCACCAGGCAACCGGGAGAACAGGACCCGCCCATCCGGGGCCACCGCTGATTGGCCAGAGCATTAGCCCCTCCCCTCGGCCTGTCTCTGATTGGAGGCCGCGCTGTCGGATCCCGAATCCCCGCCTCCAGCAGCGTCCCGCTTCCGCCAGGCGCGAGATACCGAAGCCCCGCCCCAGGCCTTGGCCTCTAGCTGCGTCTTCGCGCGCGAGATCCTTGCTCGGTGAAGCGACCTGCTGTGCACGTTTCTGGCCGTCAGCGTCACTCACGTCGCCCCTTACTGACTCGCTCAATCCGCAGGCCTGCCTCTGCCCCGCGCTCAGACCAAACCCCCGCCAGGGGCGGCCACCGTGGAACGCAACACCTGGCCAGGGACTGACGGGACCCAGCGTGGCGACGCACGCCTGTAATCTGGGAGACTGAGGCAGGAGGATCGCAAGTCTGAGCCCCCAGCCTGGTTCACCTGACCATTTAGCAAGACCTTGTCTCGACGGTAAAACTGGGCTGGGGGTGCAGCTCAGTTGGACCCCGAGTGTGTGCGTGTTGGGGGGGGGAGGTGTTTCCTGCCCACCCGAGGCGATCCTCCCCCTTCGGACTTGGACTAATTCCTCTGGAATATAACACCTAGAGTCCACTAGCGCCACGCCCCTTCACGGTCTGCGCTCACGGAGCTCCGGGCGACGACGGGAGCCACGCACAACTCCACCTTAAAGACAAAACTGTGTTACTGGCCCCGTGGTCTCGAAACCAGCCTCGCTGAGAATGTCAGTCGACTCCACGTCTTCCGCCTCCCCCAGAGTCTGGCACACGGGAGGCGTCCAATCAATGGTCACTCACTTCCCCAAGATGCCCTCACTCCAACCAATGAGCGTGACAGCTGCTGCCATTATTGAGCAGCTACTGCATACCCGGCTGTGTAATCTGCGACCCGTTACGGTGAAACTGTAGGCCCCACTCCACAGGAGGGAGACTGAGGCTCAGAGGCAGGCCAGCCCAAGATCTCCCACTCCAGCGAGTGGAAAGGCAGAATTCCACTCGCTAAGAATATTGTCTCAGCACCTAACTTAGGGAAGCCGCCCCGAGATTCCTGTGAGCTAAACAGGGCCTTTGTCCCTTGCTCGTGCTCCCTCGGGCGCCTCCCCCAGGAAGCATCCATCCCTCGATTGTCTCTGTGGCTCCGTACCAGTACCACTCGAGCTCGACTCACACACGCCCTAGAGTCTCAGCACAAACACCGGCAACGAGAAATTAGCATAACCATAGCCGGGGTGGGCGGGGAGAGGCGCAGGCCTGCCACCCCAGGCCCGAGGGAGGCTGAAGCAGAAAGATCGCCAGTTCCTCGGCTCAGGCCGGAGCGGCGGAGGAGGAATAGGGAAGGGGGGAGGGGGGGTGTCGCTTGTCACCATATATTCCCCTCAGATTGAAAAGATTTCCAAGGAACTGGCGATCCTCCTGCTTCGGCCTCCCTTCATGAGTTCCACCTATGGCAAGTTGGTAGGGTCCGGTCTCAAAATAAAAATTTAACTTTAAAATAAGGAGCCTGTCGCGGGGGTGCACGGCGGTTACTAGCCCTCTGGTAGGCTGAGGCAGGAAAATCCCAAGTGTAGGCCCAGCCTGGGCAACTTGGTGACTTAGCGAGATCCTGCATCAAACGATAAAAAGGAGCTGGGGGTATAGCTAAGAGCAAAGGCCCTGGGCTCGATACCCCCCGTACCAAAAATAAATAAGTGAAAACTAAAATAAAATTAAATGGAAGGGAAAGGGAGAAAGGTGAGGGACTGTGGCTCAGCGGGATCGAGTCCCAGCATCGCAATGAACAGGGTGAAAGAAAACGCAGCTGCTGGAAGATCGGACTTGGGCTTCTTCTACCCAGATGCCCGGTCCGCTCCCAGAACAGGCACCGTTCCGCACGCGGCCACCAGAGGGCGGGCAACTCTCTCGGACAGCGCTTGCAGCACGGCGCTGTGGCCGCCAGGTGGTGCCCGAGGCTGTGGCTCCAAAGACAGGTCCGGACAAGGTGGCTCCCACTCCGCCCGCACCCCGAGTCGGATCCGGTGGCTCCGCGGCGCCGACTCCAACACGCGCTATGACCCTGCCTGTGCCCCGGCTCTCGGTGCCAGCCGCGCTGGCCCTGGGCTCGGCCGCCCTGGGCGCCGCCTTTGCCACTGGCCTCTTCCTGGGTGAGCCGGGCCCGGCCGCGGCGGGCGAGCGGGCGAGCGGGCGGGCGGGGGGCGCGGAGGGAGGCAGCCGCCCAGCAGAGCCCGAGATCCCGCGCAGATGGCTGCGACTCACACTGAACCCGGGCAGCGCCGAGCTCCGGCACCCGAACTATCCCTGAACCGGCACGATCTCCCCGGCAGGAAGACGGTGGCCCTCATGGCGATTCTGGCGACAGAAGCGCCTGCTGCCCCCTGAGGACAGCCCCCTGTGGCAGTATCTACTGAGCCGCTCCGTGCGGGAACATCCGGCGCTGCGGAGCCTGCGGCTGGTCAGCAGGGCCGGGGACGGGAACGGGCATCCGCCTCGGGCTTGGTGTATCCCACGTGGCCTTGTAACTCGGAGCCGGGAGGTGGCCTTCTCTGGGCTTCCGGGTCCCCCCCCCTCCCGCTCTGGGCTGTGAACCTTCCCTGTGGGCCCGTCCCCCTCGGGGCCACGCCCACCGCGCGCCCCCGGGGAGGGGGATCGGAGCCCGTGGGCGGGGTGGGTGACTGGCAGGGGTGGTGTCCTCCCTCTCTTCCCCCGTATACAGCTGACCCTGGAGCAGCCACAGGGAGATTCCATGGTGACCTGTGAGCAAGCTCAGCTTCTGGCCAATCTGGCGCGGCTCATCAAAGCCAAGAAGGCGCTGGACCTGGGTAGGGGCGTGTGGCCGCGATCACAGGAGGCCGAGGTCACCGGGCCGCCCCCAGTCCGGGGCTGAGTATCCATATCCCCGTCCTCAGGCACTTTCACGGGCTACTTCGCCCTGGCACTGGCCCTGGCGCTGCCTCCAGCCGGGCGTGTGGTGACCTGCGAGGTGGACGCTGGGCCTCCGGAGTTAGGGCGGCCCCTGTGGAGACAGGTGAGCGTCACCCCTGAGGCCATGGCGGCTGAGTGCGGGCGCGTGCCAACTTTGCCCCCGCTCCTTCCGCAGGCCGAGATGGAGCACAAGATAGACCTTCGGCTCAAGCCCGCCCTGGAAACCCTGGGTGAGCACCGGAGGCGGAGGGGTCCTGGCTCCCTTTCCAGACAGAGCCGCGGGGCATAAGCTAGTGACCAGAGCAGCAGAGGGCTGAGGGCACTGTCCGCTACCCCCACCACCGCCTCCTGCCCCCCAAGTATGCGGCCTGCATTCTTAAATGGCCCAGCTGAGTGTCGTCCGTCATAGCACCTGGCCAGGCCAGGAACGGCAGACCCAGCCGCTGTCCCTCTCTCCCCCGCAAGATGAGCTCCTGGCGGCGGGCGAAGCCGGTACCTTCGACGTGGCAGTGGTGGACGCGGACAAGGAGAACTGCGTGGCCTACTACGAGCGTTGTCTGCAGCTGCTGCGCCCCGGAGGCGTGCTCGCCGTCCTCAGAGTAAGGGCCGGCAGCCGGGGAAGAGCTCCGCATCCCTTGTGCGCTGGCGCGCCGGAGGTGGCCAGCCCTCGCCCCGCCTCCTGCCCGGGCACCTCCTCCAGGCCCCGCCCCCGCGGCGCCGCTGGCTCCGCCCCGCGACGTGACGCCCCACTCGTCCGCAGGTTCTGTGGCAGGGAGAGGTGCTGCAGCCTCGCCAAGGCGATGTGGCTACGGAGTGCGTGCGGACTCTAAACGAGCGGATCCGAAAGGACGCCAGGGTCTACATCAGCCTCCTGCCCCTAGGCGACGGCCTCACCTTGGCCTTCAAGATCTAGAGGTGGCCCTCAGGGAGCAGGCTCGAGGGGAGGTCCCCAGGCTTTGATCCTGAACTCTGAAAATAAAGTGGGGCTGGGTCACAGACCTGAGCTTTGCCATCTGGTGCTTAATTCCCTGGGGCGGGGATGGGTGGTCTCGGTGGAAGAGGCCTGAGATTACAGCTTGTTCACGCCATCCTGCTGGTACCAAGGCTGGGGCCCATGTCTCAGGTAGGATGTAGTTTGTACCTGGCCACTGTGGCAGAGGCCCAGCTCCTGGGGTCAGCCTCCAGCTCACAAGCCTGAGAGCTAGACTCAAGGTCTCCTAGTCCCCCTGGTTAAGTGCAGCTAGTACTGGTAAGGAGACTACAACTAGGACCTGCCAGTGAGGGGCCCTGCAGGGGACCAGGGCTTCCAGCACACTTCTGTAGGTTATGCCAATTCTAGTAGTCTGCCCCATGGATTCACTTAACTATAAACAAGAACCAGGCCACTTAGTCTACACCTCCAGACCCAAGTTGGTTAGAATATATATCCTGCTGACCCCTTAAAGTCCTAAAGCAGGCAGATGGAGGACTGCTGCCCTAGGACGCTGCACACATACTGTGGGTGGCCCTTTCATTACAGTGACTTTAACACATCTCCTGAGGAAGAAAGGGAACTAGGCCCCGCAGGAGCACTGGTCAGCGAGGAGGTGGACTGGATCAGGTTTTACTGAGCACGTGGAAGCCACATGCTTTCTCTATTCAAATCTCCCCAACATGATGAAGTCAGGTTCTTTCCAGGGGCACCTTCCCTCAAGGCAGAGGTGGCATCACCTGGGCTACAGTGGGCTTTGTGGTGAGCCGGCAAGGCCTGTGTGATGGAAGTGCATACACCTAAAGCCCAGCCCCAAGAGCCACAAGAATCTACAGGGAGACTTTCCCCTGCTAGAATTTACATGGCATTCTGCACTACCTACAATACATGGCCACGCACCTACCCGACACACAGAAGCATACTGGGGTGCAGGGCGTGAGGGCTACTGGCTCCGTCCCACTTCACGACACTTGCCAAGCCCACTTGTGATCATTTCAGTCCAGATTACCAGACCAGGTGGATTCCCACTGCAGCACAGGGATCTGTTAGCTGAAGGGCAGCAGGCCCTGTAGCCAGTTCTCCCCTGCCCGGGCATCAACAATCCAAAGTCAGTTACCACCTGCTAGTCTACACTACACCCCAAGCACGAGCTGCTTCCACACCTGGCTTGCACAGGCGCCTTCCCATGTTTTCTCACCCAGTGAGGTCCTGACTCAAAACCCAACCTGCTGCACTCAAAGCATGTGCAGGGAGAGAATCCTTCCCAGTTCCATGGCCCACTCCAGCCCCTCCCTTAGGACACCCTGAAACCAGGAGGGAGCTTCATGTCCCTCAGTCCACGTGAAAACCCTGCTGAGCTCTACTCTCCCATCAGTTGCTTCGCGACCAGGAAGTTTTTCACACAGATCACTTCTGAGGACCATGTCCACTTTCTTCTCTCAAACTTCAGTGACCTTCAGGTGCCACGCTCCCCTCTATCAGTAGGCTTCCTCCTCCCATCAGAAACCATACTCTTCTGTCTTTTCCTCACAGGATTATACAATCACCATCATTCGTGCCCAAATAAACTGCAGCTGAAGGCTCAGGGGTTGCACGTGGTCTCACACCTCAGCCCAGCTTTGCAGTGTCTTCCCTGAAGGAAACGAGCTCTGACTTCTCACAGCCCCTCTGGTCACTGCCACTGTCTATGCCTTACCCGAACTCTATTTCCCAGACAGGAAATGTCTCACTCTCAGGCTAGGCCATAGAGGGAGGTCTGCATAATGTAGGGCTGAGTTCATATGCTACAGCAGCAGCTAACAGGGCTGCAATGTGAGCTTATAACTATCCACACCATTCCTACGTTTTCCCTTCTTCCTCAGTTACTCTCTTGCCCCAACTCTAGGGTTAACAATGATCCAGTATAATGACGTACAAACCTACAAACAAGAGTATGAAAGTTCATATTCTTTTTTACTTTTGAGAAGTCTTGCTCTGCCAGTCCAGGATGGTCCTGAACTTCTATATAGCTCAGGCTACCCTCAGACTTGCAGCAATCCTCCTGCCTCAGCCTCCCAAGGGCCGGGATTACAGGATACAACAGCACACCCAGCTTGTATAGTGCCAGGGAACTAAACCCGTGTCCTTCAAGCATTTTAACTTTGGAGATATTCCTCCCACCCCATCCCTTTGTATTCTACTAGAATATCAAAAGGCTCTTGAAATTATTCTAGATAGACGTCTTACTTTTTTGCTGCTAGGACCCAATACCATCCAACCACAATTTAAGGAAGGTTTATTTTAGCTCAGCTTCCAGTATCAAGTCTATCAACAGGTTGCCAGCAAAGGTGAAAGAGATTGTAAGAAGCTGACCCAGTGAGAGGCTGTTCATGGCATGGCAAGACAGGAAGCCAAGCTGGAAGCAGAGCTAGCAAGGGAAGCACCCTTCCAGGTCATGCCCCAGTGATCTGCCCCTTTAGCCCAGGCCCTGCCTCGTAAAAGCACAGGAAAGCAATGGATTAGCCCCTACGACTGACTCACCTTTCCAACATGCGGCTTTTGGGGCACATTCCAGATCCAAAACACAACATGAGATTTCGCACAGATTCAGGCAGACAGCAAAATGCTAATCAGAAAACTGACCTATTACCTACGTATCAGGGAGTTTTGACCCTAGCTGGTGAATCTTTAACTGTGCAAAGTCATTAATTATGTACACTTGTTTTATTCATAATTTATAATGTTCCTGGGTACTAAAAGAAACTCTAGTGATGGTTGAGTTCAACAAGAAAGTCTTTAACATCTCAAAACACCCACTTATCCATCCTACTCAATGGCAATATTCAATACTAAAAGGAACATAAAAAAACATGCACACAACTGCAGTTTTCATAAAGGTCTATTTCATCGATGGATAGCGCAATTTAACAGTTAAATACATTTAAATAATGTATAGGTGACTGCACGACTGCAGCATTGGTAACTAGATAACCAATTCAACTAGAATCCAGCTAACAAGTAACTGTCTAAATATTTAAAATACAGCTCTTGTTCAGATCATCCTCTGTTTGATCACCTTCTTGGGGTGGAGGGAGTAAAAGCCTGCTGGTCACAATGGAAATATATTAAGGCCAAATCTTCTGACATCCATTCCGAGAGGTTTCTTTCAGATGGCTTAAGCCTCCAACTCCAGGGCAAGCCCAAGTTTGTGGCCGCCAGCATTAATGCTCTTCCCATCTACCAGAGCTGAAAGGGTAAGCTTCACACCTGTAAACAAATCAAACCACATGATGGGCCTGAAACATCGGACTCAAGTCTTAACATGTTCCCTAATAAGCATCCAGAGCCTTCCTGTCATTCCCCCACACTGCTAGCTGCTCTCTCAGCATGCACCACCAGAGGGCGCTAAGCAGCAGTATCTAGATACTACTAAAAATCCAGTTTGTAAGGCCTGCTCCCCCGTAAGGTACCAAGTCACACAGAGTAACAATGTTATGAATAACAGTTCCAAGCACTGTAGAAAGATCAAATGATAACTGGACATTAGAAAAGAATGTCAATACAAAGACATCTGGGGACAGAGGGACGTAAGGAAACCTAAATACAAACTCACTCTTTAGGCAAATTCTTACACATGACACGTAACATTGGTATCGTAGTTGTTAAAAAAAAAAGTCTTACTCTCAGGCTGTGCCTGCTAGGGCGGTCTGCCAAAAACACCTTACAAAAGTATATGCCAAAGGGGGGGGGGGGGGGGGGGGGCATATCAATGGTGAGTGATAAATGGTGAGTAGATGTTTACCGTATCACGGAATTTTCTTTAGGCTTCAAAATAGTCAAAATACATGGGCTGAAGGAATAGCTCCGCGGTTAAAGCATTTGCCTAGCAACCTCACAGCTCTGGGTTCCATTCCCCAGCATCACACAGGCAGGGTGTGGCAGTGCACACCTGTAATCCCAACACTTGACAGGCTGAGGCTGGAGGATTGCTCTGTGTTTGAGGCCAGCCTGGGCTACATAGTGAGTTCAGGACCAGCCTGGAGTACATAGCAAGACCTCGTCTAAATAAATAAAATCTGGGGGAAATAACTACTAGAAATAAAAAAAGCTCCCTGTGTTTTAGAACATTAAGAACTCAGTAACTGAGAAAATCTCATTAGAAATACTGAAATCATGTCACAGACCCATTGACTCCAAATGTGAAATAAAACAAGACTCTCGAGGGCACTGACATACTCTGGTTTCATAAGTGCTGCTCTAAAAAGCAGCAAAGGGGCTGAAGACAGTGCTCATTTAATTGGTTAAAGCACTTGCCTACAAAGCATGAGGTCCTGGTTCCAATCCCCCAGTACCACATACTAGCTGTGCAAGGTGGCACACACCTGTAAT